>JACGAQ010001369.1:0-61770 GCA_014119065.1 Orius insidiosus | reverse complement strand
GGGAGTTGATGCGGCTACAACGGTGTTCCAACTAGAATGGACCAGCAACTTTACGGCAAAGCATTTTGTCATACAAAAAAGTTAATATAAGCAGCCCTTCTTTTTGGATGAAAATCGACTCCATTTGGTAGATTTTTGATTTGGTAAACAGGGTGCAACACCAACTTCGTTATTTTAAATAAGAACCCGAAGTTTTTATGCTTTTAATCGATTTTACGCTCAATTGTAAGCAACTTTTTACTGAGGTCTTTTTTTGTTGGAGTAAATTTTTTTAGGTAGATTTTAGGTAGAATCTACCAAAAATTAGTGATTCTCAACGGGGGGCGGTACCCTGGGGGCGCTGGGATACTTACTGTGGGGCGTTATGCAAAATTTGGGTGATAGGGGGAAATGTCTAAGTGGCCAGCCATGGAGGAGTTAGCGTGAGTCCTTTTTTTTAAATTTATTTAATTTTATTAATGCGATAATTAACGCCGCCCGTTAAGTAAAGGGCAAAAACTTAACCGCCCGTTAAAAAATTTAACCAGTCCGTTAAGTAAAGGGCAAATACTTAACCGCCCGTTAAAAAATTTAACCGGTCCGTTAAGTAAAGGGTAAAAACTTAACCGCCCGTTAAAAATTTAACCAGTCCGTTAAGTAAAGGGCAAATACTTAACCGCCCGTTAAAATTTAACCGGTCCGTTAAGTAAAGGGCAAATACTTAACCGCCCGTTAAAAAGTTAACCGGTCCGTTAAGTAAAGGGTAAAACTTAACCGCCCGTTAAAAAATTTAACCAGTCCGTTAAGTAAAGGGCAAATACTTAACCGCCCGTTAAAATTTAACCGGTCCGTTAAGTAAAGGGCAAATACTTAACCGCCCGTTAAAAAGTTAACCGGTCCGTTAAGTAAAGTGCAAAAACTAAACCGCCCGTTAAAAAATTTACCAGTCCGTTAAGTAAAGGGCAAATACTTAACCGCCCGTTAAAAAGTTAACCGTCCCGTTAAGTAAAGGGCAAAAATTTAACCGGCCCGTTAAGTAAAGGGCAAAAATTTAACCGGCCCGTTAAGTATAGTCGATTACCGGTCAAAATAAGGAAGTTTAAAATAATGTGGCTTATATTTAACTTTTTTTTTGTAGGACTAAATGCTTTGCCATGAAGTTACTGGTCCTTTCAAGTTAAAACACGCTATATACTCGGTCTAATAAAACACATCACACGTCAATCTATAAATTTCTCTCTAAATTAGGGGGAGATCAACCATCCCACAAGCACATTCACCAAAAAATGAATCCAAAATAATTTTATTTATTAAAAAAATAAGCCTAGACCCTTACTGAACGTTATTAAACGCTTGAGAGACCACAAACTAAACTTCAAACATAAAAGGGTCGATGTAAAAACTATAATTCGGAACATTCTTTGGCCTTTGGTTAACGAACTATGAAACTTAATGAAACAAGTCGAGTTTGATCCACTTATTTCCTCGAGAGTAAACTTCCACACCACTCAGATAGTATGTAAGGCTTTTGGCGCAGTTGGAAACTTCAGTCCAGACTTAAAGCATTAGCATGAAAATTGGAGCTAATTTTCTAACGGTTATATTCTTCCTTGAAAAAAAGGAAGAAAAAAAAATTAATTAAAAGTCGCAACGAACTCCCACCTCTTAGAGCTTTCAGAACAAATTAAAACATGCAGAATTTAATAATCGAGTTTATAACGTTGTGATCAAGATAGGTGCTAAAATGGGAATTAATTCCGAAACGAAAGTTCACTGGATGAAACGTGCGGTAGCTTCTTGATTATTGTTTGATTCTTGCTAACCTAAATCTAGGTCACACCTGTGCTCCACTTTCACCACTAATAAATGCTAAAATCCCAACTAAGTTCCAACTCAAAAATTCTATCAAATAGAAAGGGAAAGAAATTCCTCATGCTATAAAAAAACCATCCAGAAAACGATATTGGAACATCGATACACGCATTCCATACGTTGTATTCGTTATAAATATTTTTTATTTAATAAAAAGGGATAAAAGGGATATTTTAATATGCAAAAAACGGTTCTATCTTAATTATTTTCTGTAATAGAATACCGTGGTTTATGAAATTAATTATAAAGTCCATTAAGTTCATAGTTTCCGAACCTATTGTCAAAATATCTCAATTTGTGTATTAAAAGATTAAAGGAGGACAATGGAAGCCGAGTAAAAATCGATAAACCTGAGGATTACGCTCGTCCTCGCTTTGTTTCTTGATTAAAAATTAATAAAGTAGCTTACCCGCGGGTTGGGACTTTGTAAGGTATGTAGTAAATGATTTTCAACGTCGGAGGGCGATAATGAAAAACAAACACTGAGTTTTCCAAGTCTGGAGTTACGGCGGTTTTTGTCAAACAACGTCCCCACACGGATAGGATATAAATTCAATTATCTAACCGGATATAAATTTTTTTTTGTATAAATAAAAATAATTCCTATTGATTCAAAGTAATACTTTAAGTTTTTTCGACAAATAGTATTATTTTCTTTACTGGGTAAATATAAAAAGAAAAGAAGCTGTCAAGTATGACAGTCACGTTGACAGCGAGAAGGGAGCGTTTTCTACATTTTCGAGGAGTACAAGAAATGAAAGTAAAAAATTGTTTCTTATGAAAAAAAAGTATTGAAATGTTGGATTTGACTATTCAAGGATTTCAATTGGGTGTGGTGAAATTCCAGGGAGAATTGAAGTTAGTTCATTAACAGAACAGGAGAGGGCTCCAATTAGTATCACTAATTAGAGATTGTGACTTCAACCCCTTGTCACTCGAAAAGGGAGAGAAGAGAAATGCAAATCGTCCCTAAATGATACTGGCAAAACAAAACGATTTTTTTTTCTTCATTTTAATAGGCTTCCATAATATTCCCCAACTTCAAGGGGCGCCATGGCTTCAGTTCCACTAAGGTGCCTTCTTTTTTCCCTGTAAAATGGGATTTCCCTATCAGTAGCAATATTCTTTATAAACTTATAACCTGGATAAAAAGTTTACCGAGTATTTTTTGGTAGTGGATTTAGAATGTCGGAGGGTAAACAAAGCGGAGAAAAGAGTAGTGTCGATATCAGATTCCTTTTCCGTTCATAAATTAGTCGCGGAGGGAGGAGTCGAAGCATCCATTCCGAAATACGGGTAACTTCCCTTTTTCTTTTCAGTCTGACAATGAAATGATTGCCCTTCCAATACGAACAAGGATCGAAAGACTCCGCAATCCATCAACTGACTCCTCTGAATGCCTTTCATGCTCCCCCCCCCTCTTTTATTACATTTTTTTTAGTCCTTTCCACAACCAGTTTCAGCCTCCACACGTTTTCGATTATCTCCCTAAAGCACCAGATGTCCCCCACACTGATTTTAATGAAACAAGCGAAATTAAACACAAGCTTTTTGTATAAAAATTTCCCTCTGACAAAAACTAATCATAAAAATATTAGGTAGAATCTGAAATAAATCTTCCTATCGTTTTTTTAAAGAATTAGGCAGAGATTTTGATAATAAAAGTTTACTCCTTTTTATAACTAATTCTGAAGCCACGTTTCGTCGTAAAAATGCCGATGCGGTCGGTAGGTTTGGATGACTGCGTAAAAGCCAAGGGTTGTAAAGAGAGCCCCGCCACAAACGGAAAGATAAGAGGCTGCTCTTTAGTGGGGGGGGGGTGTCTTCTCGGAATAATTATAATGAGAAAAACATCACTTTTTGACAATAATTTTGGAAGCATTGAAAACCTTTGAAAAAAATTAGCACTGACCCTTGATTAACCAGATTTATGATAAAAATATTCATGAAATGGGATTCAAATGACATAATAAACCAAGATAACCATTTAAATGCAAATATGAAGGGACCTTATCTGGTCTTATCACTTTTTTTTCAAACGTAGAAAATATGTCAATAAAACGTCTTATTTTAATGACTTTTCATGTTTTTACAAACCTCAGATGTTAACAAAATTGTGAAGGTTTATTAAGCCAGAACGTAGATTACCATCGTGTACACTGGTTACGGGTATTTGTTGGTTTAAATCGAACCCCCGGCAGGGAAAATGGGTTGGAAAAAAAAAACAGGGGCGAAAAGGTCTCGGCAAACATTCGCCAGGAAACCAAACAATAAACGCCATTTCTATGCTGACCACGTTTTAAACGGAAAGTGAAATTGGATCTTTTTCTAGAAGATGGTGAATATTTTAATAAAACGAAATTTTTTTATTGTTTTTATTTGCATTTTTGCTTTAATGAAAATTTTAAAACTATATAAAGAACATAAATTTTAATAAAAGTCAACCTTTAAATTTATCACGTTAAGCCTTCCTATTCCTAAAATTCAGTATCTTACTGTTCTAATTACACCCAAAATTAAATTCAATTTAAATAATTATTCGCAGCCGCGTGCACGGGGCGGTTCCTGCAACGGTTTAATTTCATAATTGAATTCCCAAAAACCTTTTAAAAATTTATTTTTTTAAAAATGATATGAAATATTTTATCAGGTAGAAAAAAAAAGAGGTAATTAAGGAAGACTACGTACTTAAAAAATTAAAAATATTTTTGTAAAATATAAATAATTAAAGAAGAAACAAGGATTTTTTCTCTTCTTAAGAATAAAAAGGAAGGAGAGTAGGCAAATTACGAGGAGTGTCGGAAACAAAAAAAAAAGTTTTTGAAATATAACTGGAGGGGGGTTAAAGAGTGCAAAAACGTTTTTCCGGATGGCGAAAGGAGGAGCAGGTGTGAGGTGATGGCGTTTCATTTATAATCGAGGAGCCCGTGCGAAAGGTACTTTGCCCACTAGCTTGTAATACGGCTTTTGTAATTAGAAACTTCAACCGGCCTAAGTCCATTAAAGCGTATTTTACATAAAATAACAATATATCGGCGTCCCTTTGTCAAGGTGTTTTAGCCCTGTCGAGTTCTAAAAGAAACATAAATCAGACAGAAAAAAAAAACGTGGCAAATTAAAATCGTTCAATCTACCGAGAAAAATGAAACGGAATCACGGAACGATTCAATCGTTAAAAACTCCATTCTATAAATAAAATGACGGACAGAAAATTCATTAATCAAAGTTAGGAAAATAGTTTTCTTATCTAAAAGTCGGTCAATTAGGCAGAGACATCATTTAAAAGGTCTTTTCTAGAGAAAACTAACAGAATCTAAGTTGGATCTAATATATGGGTGGACAGGTGAGATGTCCATTGGGCCGGGTAATTGGAAACAACGATACATCATGATTATACACCCCACCTAGGGCTTTTAGGAGATCCGACAAATCCGTTGAACATGATCAATAGCCAGTTTAACACTACATCGTGATCATAATTAAAATGAAAATGTCCACATTTTTTTAGGGCTTAATTTAAGATTCTTTTTATTAACTTCAATTTTTAGTTTGTTGTGTGATAGGGTTGCTCCCCAAGGGGGCAATCGGAAAAAAGCAGGGACGAGCGTCCAATTTTTTTACGCAAAACTACAAACAGAAACCGACCCACTTCCATACGACAAAAGAACCTTTTATCTAAAGTATTGATCGATGATAAAAAAATTTTTTGTGAGAGAAACTCCGACGAAAAAGTGCTAGTTGACCTCTTCATCTCATCCTCAAAGGCGAAATATCGATGGCAATTGTTGCACGAAATGTATTCATTGTATTTGAATAAAACATGACAGCGAAACCGTCGACCTCGAGGTATCAGATGGAAAAAAGAAAATGTATGAGTGGATGAGAGAAAAATGAAAATTTAAAGTGAGTAACCTCCCTCAATTATCTCTGTTTAACTAGTTAGCGCGGGTTTCGTTAGGATCGTTATGACGTCATATGTATGATTTGTCCACCTCCTATTTAACCCTTATCAGGTAACCTATAGAATCTTAAGTCGAAGATACTAACGTTTAAATTTATTTCATTTTTAAGGTAAATTTTGTATTATTATTTTATTTTGTATTTTGATGTAATGGTTTCCATTTTAACGTGAATAAATCGCGTTATGAAACTGTCTTACAAATAAATTAAGACTTGATATCTTCGACTTAGTTTCATTAAGATTCTATAGGTTAGCAGATAAGGGTTGATAACTTGATATAGGCAATGGACAAATCATAACGATCCTAACGGGACCCGCACGAACTAGTTAAACAGAGATAAGTGAGGAAGGTCACTCACAAACCTTGTGTGTCAAAATTAGGACTGGTGTTGTTCTCAGGAAAGAAAGTTTGAACTAATAAGTTCAAGATTGGGAAAAAAACAACGAGTTCGAGTTTGTTGTCCAATAGGGAGCAATATGTTATAGACTAACTTGATCTTTAGAAAAAAAAGTGTTATATGTTCGCCACAACTTTCTAACTGCTTTTTTCCCCCAGTACTTTATTTTAAGGCGTGTCTAAACACGTGTAAAGATCCTCCCTTTACGTTGCTCGAAGCCGAAGACGTCGCGTGATTTATGACGAGGCTTGACACCAGCACCTGATATTTTTCCAAGCCTCCTCCATTATCTTTGAGAGGTAAGAAGCCCTCGGGAGGGAAAACACTTTTGGCTCTAATCCAATAAATACAATAAATTTATCTAGTAACTGTCAGAGACTTTATTGGAGTACGCCGCAGGGGATTTAGTCCTTTCATACACGGAACTTTAATCAAATTAAAAACGTGTGATACCCTTCGTGTTGTAACCTTCGGGAAAAGAGATTTTGGCAACTGGTTTTTACTTCAAAGACTTTTAAATCATGTGTGCATCTCATTCTCTTTGTGAGCCTTAAATGTTAACTCATTTGAAACATCTTACGAATTCACAAAGACTTTTACATTTACATAAACCATTTCTGTTTTTTCATTTATTATTAAAAAACGAAAATATTCTTTTTATAGAATTTTTTTTATGTCAAGAAACTCATATGTCACAGCCTTTTTCAGAAATTCCCCGAAAGTCTCCTGGTTTAATTTTTCCCTGGTACGCATTGTGAAAAATGTCAGCTTTTTTTTGTATGTTGAACTCAAGGAAGCTCCTAGCCAATTTAATAAGGAGCTAAGCTAATAACTTTTTCTGCAGTCAATTCGTTTCTTATAGATTTCAATAATCGGCTTTTCTTCTCCCAGTTTAAATCTAATATTCTCAAGGAGGAAAAACCAAGAATGAATTCCGCTAGTATGAAAGAGCTTCTAAAAGTGGCAGTAAACACAATTGGTTTCGAGAAATAAGGGGATCGTAAACTGGTTGCACACATCCCGAGGCTTTCGTTTTTCTCTTTCTCTCTCTTTTGTTATTACGCGTTATGACTTTTTTTTCTTTTATAGAACGCGAAAGTTGAAGACAAGATCGGGAAATTGGCAACACCCAGAAAAACAAAAAAGGCTTCGTCTTTATTAGAAAATTTTACCTGTTTTTTAAAGCTATATTTGAGGGACTGCTTTATGGCGCATTAGCTCTTTTGAAAACTCGTGTGCATGACTTGTAAAAGGCACGCGCACGTTTTGATTGTTTCCTAAACAACAATACATCAAAAGTGGCCCCGTTTCGCTATTTTCATTGTCGTCCCTATTTTGTTCCTCGTCTATAATTTAGGAAAGTGCTATAATTCACTCTCTGCCACTCTCAAAGATTAAAAATGTGACGAAAACGTTCAAAACCTGGCGGATAATTTAGGGACAAATGGATGTTGGGGTTTGAAATTCTATAAAACCGGCACCGTAATTATCACGGAAATCATATTTGGACAGGATGTTTGCCTTTTGCGGTCGGTTGCGGTTTTGTATGGGTTACCAGATGCAAACCACACCTCCCTTCACTATTATACCTTCAGTATAGAGCCTAAGTATTCCCTTTATCCTATAGTACAAAATAATTAGAAGAATAATAAATAAACGTATCAAATAATGAAAAACGAGAGAACAGAAGAATCAATTTGAAGTGGGAGGTTACGTATTCCCTTAAGTCTTCAAACTTTCATCCTCTGTGCAAACAGTAATGCGTAATCAGGGAACCAATTGCTGAGGACAAAGGATCGTCTACTTGCATAAGTTTGATGTCACCCCCAAGGGAAGGTCAGAAGTCAAACGGAACAAAGTTCAATATTTAAAAAGGATTTAATGTTTTTGTCTAAAGGTTTACGAACAAAAGTTTTAAGTCCTGGAGCTTAAATCACTCTTTTTGTTGTGAATCCTAATATAGTAATGAAAGTTACGAGAGCGCCCGCGGGCCAAGTGAGTTCAAAGTAGAACATTTCAACTTGGGTTTCGGCCAATCGACTAAAATACGCGGTGTCAATAATTTGTAAAATCCTTTTTTTTTTTTTTTTTTTTCATTAAAAAAAATTCTTTTTTTTCCCCTTTCATTCATCCTTTTCACCTTTTGAAACGATACTTGGAAGTAAAAATAAATTAATTAACACGCACTTAATTGAATAAAACTTTCAACATACGACCTTCAAAAGCAAATAACGTATGTATACGACTCCAATGCGCTAATTGAGATACACACAGTTGAAGCATTAATTAAACTTTCTGAGGGTTTGAAAGGTTGTTTGACTACTTTGTCAATTCACTCGTGTTTTCAAAATGAGAAATTCTATCCCAACCAAGTAGGAAAACGACTCTAGAAGACTTTGCTCGAGTAAATCAAGAAATAAAATTTAAATTTAACTTTTTGATGGAAAAGGAAAGTCTTAATTTGGAATTTTATCGTGACAGCAGACAAGGAGTTCTGGTACTTTGGGCTTAAGCTATTCGTGAAATTCGCTGATTCTTGAGGATGACTAAAAATATATTTTTTATTTACTTATACACGCACTTTCAAACTTTTTTTTGGGGCAAAGAAAGCAACTTAATAAATAATGGAATAGAGTTTGTTTGGAGAAGGCAGTGGAATAAACTCGTCTTTTCTTTTCCAAATCCCTCTTGCCATCTTCCCCATTCTTAGGTTCAACAAAGACCTCTGTCGTCCTCTTATTGCCGAATAAAAAGTCTGATTTGAGACCGAACCTCGCCCGGGTAAGTCCCGAATTGAAACGGCGGGAGGATCCACAAGATAGCCTCAAAGGAAAAAACGGTGACCCGAGGGACACGAGGGGGAGTAGAAGCCGTGCGAGTTGCGGTAAGGAAAAGAGGGAGTAAAAAAAAGGCTCGTTCGAAACGAGAAAAGGGGAGAAAAAAGAGAGAAAAAATTACGAAGCAAAATTGAAAATGCGAATAACACCCTTGGAATCCAATCTTTATAAATCTCAAAGAAGGATTTTACAAAAAAAAATATTTTCACTCTCGATTTTCACTGTTTAAAAAAATTTAAATAATGTCAAACTACAAAGGAGGAACATTCCTATCAACAGGGGTTGAAATATTAAAATTTTTGAGCTTCGCGTTTCTATTTGTATTCAAGTCCGGCTATCACTCTAAAAAGGAAATGGGGAAAGCAGGTATGGATTTTGCGTTATCAAGTTGTCACGGCCGCGAGGGTCTTCGCCTTGGGATCGTTTCACGAGAAGGGGGGTTAAGTGTTATTTTTAGTGTAGATGTTTACTCACGGATAGCTATTGGAGAAGAGTGAGAGAGAAAATCGTCTATGATATGTAATCTCAAAAGGCAATAGACCCTATAAGATGACAAGGTATCAATCTTCACCTAAGTCCTCATCTAATGGGAATCGGTGTTCTCTAACCCGTTTTCGTCGCGTTCCATAGAGTTCGGTCTAAATTGAATTTTTTTTCCCCTCTTACTTTCTTTTATCCTATACGTCTTGAGGAAAAAATTTTTTTCTCACCATCCTAATTTTGTGATTAAAAAACAATTACAGGTAGGTCAAATTAGCTCTTGAATTTAAAAAGGTGCTGTTGAAACAGTGCGGTTCTCTCCTTTAACTTCTCGAGGGAGAAGCCATTACGACTAGTTTGTATTCAGATGTCGACTACGCTCAGTTTTATCTGTAAACTTCACCTTTTGCAATGAGAAAAGCTAAAACGATGAATAAATTTGCAGTTTATTCATAAAATAATTTTTTTTGGATAAAATTTTTCCATAATAAATGCATTTGATAGGGAGAAAAAAAGATGTTTCACTACAATTTCTTTGTTTTTCGTCCTTAAAATAGACACTGCTGATTAGGGGATAGGGGTGGTTTAGAAATAGGCAAATATTATAAAAATTGCTCATAAGACGTGTTTTTTTGGCAAAAATTACTCAAAAACTGTTTTTTAAAATGCATAATACCGAGCAGTATCTCAAAAAAAAAAAGTTTAAGGCAGTTTCTCTGTCCAAAAAAGTGAGAAACCCGAGTGAGAATATTCTTCGGCGAAACCCGAAAACCAAAAAAAGGGAAGTTGGTCGAAAGAGCGAGGAAAAAAGAGAGGCGGTGAAAAACTGAGGAAAACACCCAATAAAGAGGGGTTTTAAGTACAAGGAAACCGCCAGAAAGTCTTGTGAAGGGAGTCTCTTCATCGATAAAACAAGAAGACCTCCCAAAAATCCGGTAAGTAGAGATTATTTCTGTCGAAAAGGGTTGAAAAAGCCCCAAAAAGCAGTTGTTTTTTGGACGAAATCTTATCATTTTCACCCAAATATTGTAAAATGATAGAAAGGAGATTCCGATCGAGAGGATATTGCAAGAAAACAAACGTCGTGGAATAATCAATATCAGAGCCCTTCCTTTGTATGTAATTCATTATTAAATTTATTCTTTATAAAAGAAAAAAATGCCTTACATTTCTTCCATAAAATTCATCAACGCCTTTCATTATTAATCATGGTCCCCGAGGAAATCCTCCTTTCTTTAATATTTGTCACCACTTAAAATTCTCTCAACTTAGCACAAATTTAATGATGGGAACCTCTCGCACTTAAAAAATAGACTCTAATTAATATTGATGAAGTCTTACAGGTCGGAATTGCCCACCATTAAAAGTATTTCCTTCCACTACCCCTCCACCCTGTTCCCCTTTAAACGATATTACCCGTGCTTTTAAAAGGCTTGGAATATTAATGCGTTTAATAGACTTTGAGAGAGTTAAGTGATTTGAATAAATCAATTTCGATTTCTACATAAAAACTTTTTATGTTTTACATAGTTCCTACTTTTATAATCAATGCAACTAACTTACTAACTACTCTGTATATTTTTTGTTAAACTAAGTCAACAATGATGCCTCAGGAAATGGATTGAGCGCTTGACAAGCAATTGAGAGGTCCTAAGTTCAACTCCCAGTTCGTAGAAAAAAAATAAATTTTCGTCAAAATATAAAACGAAATAAGAATATTAAATATAATGAATCATAACGGATTTATTTACACGTCCATTACCCTAAAACTGGAGTAGATTTCGAATGAAAATCCATGAATTTACTCGTAAAATGAAATCGGATTATAAACATTGTTATAATGGAAATTGTACCCGTTTTTATCTCCTAAAAGTAAGCCCGTTGTTTGCTCACATTCCATCAAAAAATAAGAAATGTTATTTTGAAATAAAAATAAATATAAGACAGGAGAATGTTTTGGCTTTTGAGACTTAAGTATCCAGATAGAGGAAACGTGGTAGGAAATATTACACAGTTAAACATTTATATTCTTACGGCTGCTTTCTTTTCTTGAAGGGGAGTTGCGGGTTCCTTTCATATTATGCTTGATATATACACTCCCCTGACACTCCAAATTTATTCCCTATGCTTTCCTGACCTTCAGCGAGGATTAGAGTTACTTCATCATCAATTTTTTTTTGTTTAAAAAAATGGGAAACGTGAAGAACTACGATTTACTTTGTTTTAATTTTTAAAAGATGAAAACAACAACCGAAAACCCCATTCAAAAAATTATAATCATAATTTTTATAACTAAAATAAATGAAAAATCGATAAAACAAGTTTGTATTTAAATTAATAAGTGTTTAATAAAGCCAAAAGCTAAGAAAGTTTATTACTAACCACAGTAAATTTTATGTAAATTGACATGATATAACTACAGTTATTAGCTTAGTTGCGATTGTTTCTACTAAATTGCCGTACAATAAAAAGAAAAGAAAAATTTAAAAACCAACAGTTTTCCAGCAGAGTAGAAGAAAGAGAGTATAACGGACTCTTAACCTTTTTCTTTGAGGAGATTATTGTGTTGGCAAAAAAAATTGTATTTTCGGGCGCTGATACGGGCTAAGCCCGCACAACCGAACAGTCTTTCTGAGTTTTAAAAATTTAACTTTTCTTCGGTGACCTTAAAACTCTAAGGCATTTTTTAATGAATTGATCCGAGACGTTAAATAATAATGAACGGAGAAATAATTGACGAAACGTGGGTCAACTGACCCGATTAATTGAATTCAAAAAGTAATTTTACAGTCGAAAAACTTTTACGGTCGATTTACTTTTTTTTCTCGTGTAGATCCGTAAATCTCGTCAAGTGATTGGCTCGATTTTTCCATTGCACTTTGAGCATTGTTTATAAATATGGGGGCCTAAGAGAAAAAAAAGCGTCGAAAAAGAGAAAATTCAAGTCACGTTTCGTTCCTCTTTTTCCATTTCCGTTATTTTAAAGGAGTTTTATTGACTCGGAGTCAAGGATTTTTTTTTTTGCCTTGGGGCAAGTAGAGTGAATAAAACATAAGAGTTACTTACGAACTGTATAGTTGGTCTTGTTGAGCGCTGGGCATACCCTCCAGAAGCCTATCCTGAAGGTGACAGTCGTCGGGGGTTGATTGTTCGGAAGGGAAACTGGCTCACGTGTGTAGAGCCAGACATTCGAGACGAAACCGGTGACGAGGGCGGTGAGGGAGATAAGCCCGACCACCACAGCCAAACTCGAACTGCACAACCCTCTCATACACATTTCAACCACCTAAAAATCGACCATAAAAATAAACACAACGTTAAAAGTTTATAACTTTAAAAACAAAAATTGAAAAAATAAATATTATTTCAAACTTTTTCTTCTTTTAAAATAAAAACAAAAAAGAAAAAAAAATGTACATTTCGCGTGACCAAAGATTCAATTTTTTGACCTACGGGAAAAAATCGGTATACAGGGTGTTCCAAGTAGAGTGGACCAGCAACTTTACGACAAAGCAATTAATCCCAATGGAGGCGATTCCCCGTGTAAAAAGAAGGGACGTTTCAGTGTAACTTTTTTTTTTGTAAGACTAAATCCTTTGCCGTAAAGTTGCTGGTCCACTTTAATTGGAATACCCTGTATTTTGGTCATTATGTTTTAACCTTTCTGATCAAGGCGCTGGAGGGTGTATCGGTTTAACACAATATCCCGGAATAACCTGTTAGAAGCCATATTAATAAATTTAAAGGACTAAACGCCTCTACAGGACCGCAATAATTTACCTTAATTGAGGTTTGTTTATTATTTATTATACGTTAACCTATAATTTTTATATCCATGAGTCAAATCGAAATGGACTAGTGGTTTTGCTCACTCCATTTGCTCAGTAAACTCTTTGCTTGTTTAAGGGTTAACAGTGTTTGTGAAGCAGCGGTCAAACCCCTTGGAAAGATAGTTAGGGATCCATTAGGGAAGTTTCCTGAACACCCTCCTACCACCGTTGGCCTATGTCAGTTTTCATTAAAAGGGCATCGCGTGAAACGGTGTTAACCCCCTTCCCCGACCTTCTCTATTTCCGCAGCTCTTCTCCTTTCTCCCTTTCGGCTATATTCGCTTCAATTAATTTTATCGAAACCTTACTTGGCAGTTAAACAAACAAATGATCTTATCGTAAACGTTTTAAATTCAAATTAATTTCAAAATCCTACTTTAACGTGAAAGTTTAGGCTTTTAATAAATCATATTAATGGTTTCCAACCCCACCCGAACATGTTATAATTCCTTCGAAGCTTTAACCACATACCCCGTTTTATAAAATTCATCAATAACTATGAACCGCAACAAGTTCGAAGAATTATCGCTTTTCGACCAGTTATGGAGGGGTGGAAAACAAGAGAAAAAGAGCCGAGTAAACAGAACGGAAAAGGCTAATGGAGGGCGGTAAAAGTACCCTCAGAATGGTAATTAAACATAGTTTAATACCATAACGAACCCATTCAACCACCTAAGCTCAACGTTCCACGAACCAATTTTGTTTTAGTTCCTAACTTTATTCAAGTCCCAAACGTACCATTTTTTTAATTAAGACACACAAAACCGCTTTTGTTTTTAAATAAATTATAAAGGTAGAATTTTAAGGTTTAAGACTAAAATAGAAGTAGAAAAATAAAAAATTTGATATTTTTAAAGAAAAGTAGGCGAGAGATCTGTTAGAATGGGAAAAGGTTGTTCTTCTCCACCCTCCCGCATACTCGAACAAATCGCCGCGCAGCTATGCCCACATAAAAATATTAGAGAGAGCAATAAATGGAAAATACTTCACCTGACGAGAGCAGATATCGGTCGAGAAAATATTCCTATTAACTAATTTATTTTATAACTTGTTATTTTTGGATTTTTCCCTCTTTTTTTTTCTCAAAAAATTCAATTTTACCGACTTTGTGGGCGTCTCAGCCGGAAATGAAGGATATTTTTTGCCTTTTGAAGCTTTTTAAGCTGAGACACACCCTTTGCAGACGGTTTTTCTCTTTCTTCGTATTTCTCCTGTAATTTTTTTTGGGCGTTGGAGGTCAGGTCTACCAAAAGAGGCTTATTAAGAAGAAAATAAATGACTTCATACTCTTAAGTTTTATTTTTGGACCTCATTACCCGTGAATTATGAATATTAATATTTATCTTGCCTATAATCAGATTTTAATTTAAACATAACCCTCTAACTAGACGAAGGTGTTATTAACTTAGTCATGGACTTGTAATTAATGATCTCGCCCGAACTATGTGGTGCTTAAACCCTCAGTTTGACCAAACTTAAGTTTCCTTCCATTAAATTAATAAGTAAAATTGATTACTTGCGATTAAATAAGGCCCATAAAATTGACACTCTGTGCTTAACATGAAATTAAAACGTGAAAAGTGTTTTCTTAAATGAAATGGAGTCAAACAAAAATTAGAATGAAAAAAATCTGGGATCAGATAGGCTTGAAATAAATGTAGAAAAATTAAAATTGCTCTCGCTTCTATTTTTTCCCCCTCAGTCTAGTTTTCTTGAGGTTTCTTCGCGACTCGATTGAATAAAAGTACCGCAATCATGGCCGGTGTCACGTAGCGAAAGAGATAAGGCGTCAGGAAGAGAGAGAAAAAAAAAGGAAGAACCCCGCAACCCCGTTTTCTCCGGACTCTTCCGGCAGTTTACTTTCCTTTTTTATTAATTCCTTTAAATTCCGGCTCGAAGGGTCCGGAAAACGTATGAAAAATCAATGGATTGCCGAGCGGGTGAAATAGTGAAACCGCAGGCAGTTTACAACGGGTTGCTTATCTCCGTTTAAACCACCGAAAGCCTATCTTCTCCAACAGGCCCCACATCTCCTACGACAATTTGTAAGCTAGAATTGCATGTTTTCTCAAAGCCAAATGCCCCGCTTTCTTAGATTTACATGTCTACTTAATGCTAATTAGTCTATTTATATAAAAAGACTGAGAGAAAATAAAACATTGAGAGTAATAACTCCAAAGGGATTTCATTTTATTTCCTTTTGTTTTATAAAAATTGTTTTGAAAAATTAACTCAAGGAGAATTACACAGCACTTCTTTTTTTAAGCCTGCGTAAGTGTATTTCAAATTCAGGAGCTTTAATTAAAATCGTTTTATTTGTGTTTTTTAAAAAAAGTCCGAGTTTAATTGAAAGAATTAAAAGTTTTAATACCTAATACGAGAAATAAATTTAAACGGAAGGGTGAAAGGGTCGGTCTAAAATGAGATAGAGGCCTTTTCAAGAAGGAAGTGAAAAGTGCGTCGTTAGCACTGATCGGTCCTTCCGCCTTTGAACAAAAGGCTCCCAATTAACTCGAGCTCCTACAAAATCAAAAAGATTTCCTCTTTTATTCATTTGATTGAGAAAATTATTTCCCTACGCCATTATCGTTTTTCTCCACGCTTCTCCATCCCTTTTGTAACAATAGACTCAAATAGTTCCTCTTCAATCTTTTTAAAAAACAAAATTTGTTGAATTGTCTCGTTAAAGTGATTTAAGGGAGATTTAAACGGTTGGTCAGTCACGGATTTATCTTCGTCTGCAGAAGATTACGAGAAGGAAAAAAATATATATTAAACTTTTAATAGGTCCTCTTGCCCTTTTTGATGTATTATTTTCCGTTTAGAATGAACTGCTAAGCTCTGGGAGCTTAGCCAAAAGATGAATGTTTTCACCCGTCCTACTAAATTATGACATCAAAACATCGGATCAGCAGCAAACTACTCTCCGGATAACAAAAGCGGCCTCAATTCTTCATTCCCTTTAAGAATTTAAAACAAAACTACGAAAGGCGTATGCTTTTATCTATTCAAAATGCACGGGCGAGTTTCTTCAAGTTTGATGACTTTAGTCGGAAGTTTTTGTAGGAAACCAAATATCTACATACGACGAACTTTCTCCTTTCGAATTTCAAATACTTTATTCATTGTTCCAGACACCCGTTTAACGCCTAAAATTCTGAATCTTGAATAGACATACTACGTAATATAAACTTTGAGCTTTTTAGAAAGGATTTACAATCCTGCCAATACCCTAAAACTTTGATCTCTAGCGTGAGAACGTGCAGAAACGGTTCGCGGGATGGTTGATTAGACTGGAAAATTATCGAAATTTTCCCAAATGAGAGTTGTTGTGTATCCACAGGTTTTTCTGGGCCCCCATTATCACCCAAAAGGCATCCAAAGTGCTGCAGATACTTTTTAGCTCTTGGGCATCCCCATCGTCATTTAAATTCAGGAAGGGGTCTTAAAACTTTAAACACAAAAGACCGTGGCTTTCATACAGCTTAGAAACACCCTGTTAACCTCCCATCTACAAAAGTGTAATAAAGTCATCTAGTATCTATCTGGGCGGACCCCTCTTGTCCACGCATCATCCATCTTCCATCCCTCTAAAAGAGCATAAATTTTTTATCAGTACCTCCATCAGGTATCATGAAAAAATTTTGAGCAGTTTTTAATCTTTTTTATCCCATTCGATATTCATCGAAATTTTTACCGTTTGGGTAGCATAATAGTTACTTGATAAGATCATCACGCTCAAGAAAATTAGAAATGGTTAAGAAACGAAAAATTGAGAGCTTCCGGAGATTTCTTTGATTAGAGAACAACGAAAATTACTTTTTTACTTGTCTTTATAGATTAGAGGCGGAGAAAAAAGGGAGATAAATACAGCGGGTATTTAGTACCTTGTTAGCCTGAGGTATACGTCTATTACGTATGTCCGATCAAAAATATTTATTTTTTGAGTCTTACGAAGGAAGGGTTTAGCTTCATATCTTTAATAAATTATTTTTAAAAAAACTGTCATTTTTTGAAAAAATTTAAATTTTTATTATTTATCTAAATTTTTTAAATTGATTCGAAATAAGGTTGAAATAATAATAAGGGCGGTATTTTAAGACCAAGGAGAACTTACGATAAAATGTCATTTTCAAAACCGCGTGCTTTCCATATACGCGATGAATTAGCGGAAGCGGAATAAGGGAAAGAAAGCTTCTCGCACTGGGGGTGCCGGTTTTCAGACTGACGACGTACGGAAAGAGACCTCCGGTTTGGCGGACGAGGGGCGGCGCAAGCGTGTGAAAACGCCCTCAAAAATTGAAGATCCCACGGATTTCCACGGCTTGAGAAATTATTCGATCATGTTCTTCTCACTGAAGCTTGACGGTCTCAATAAAAATCTTAGCTGCTTTTGTACATCAATGTCATACCGTTAAGGGTACAGTAAAAAAGATAAATTTAAAGTCAGCCCTTAAATCAGCGTAAATGATCAGTATAGAACCTTTCTATTTTGCTTTAAAGCCCCCATTTATTTAGGTTGCAAGGAGAATTAAAAATTTACTTCTGAACATAATCGGATCTACGTTTTTCGACCACAGTTTGATTGATTTAGTAGAGTAGGGACTAATGACTAATTTGCATTTATTTACTTTCGAGTAACAAGAGACCTTTAACTAATAACAAAAGGTCGATTTCTCCCTTCCTATATCTCAACAAATTTACATACCTGAAATCCCATTATAAATTTTTACATAATTCTATTGTTAAACAAAAATTTCATTAAAGGTAAAAATGAATATTGGAACGTAAATTTATAATAGTGGACCTACAGGAAGGTTGTTACAAGGCGATAAAGCCATATAGGAAGGCTACTACACAAATCACTATAATCGCATTTTAGAGGGATACCCCTTTATAACCGACCCTCCTCAGTTCTCTCCGATGAATCCCGAACTTCAATATCTCTTCATATTCTTAAAGTTCGAAAGACATAAAAGCTCATCGAGTATAATTCGACATAAAACAAGTTTTTTATGGGCTCTCGATGAAAACAAATTGTTTTTGGGGTTGGGGGCAATCGATTTTCAAATCTAAAGCATCTTCAACCTTAAACAGCATCTTAAAAGCTTTCATTTTCACACCTGTCAATTTTTAATGAGCAATAAGCTAAAGAGAGATTACTTTAAAGAAACTTCCGCCACAAAATGTGTTCTAAAGAATCAGAAAACATCCCAATACATTTAAAACAACAGAAGCGATATAATAAAAGCTGTATATGGATCATGTTTATTTGATACGTTATCGGCCCTATATTAATTGAATATTGACGTTTAGTCAGGTCGAGTAGTTAAGGAGCTGATGAATATGCAATAATGTTAAATTATGGGCTTTGTCGCTGACTAATGATGTGTATACAGTATATTGTTAAAGCCTTAGGCATCCTATGGTGAGCGTTCGACGTCTAGACCGCGTTTAAACGACTTATAACTCCCCGCCATTTTTATTAAATATCTATCTCGAATTCTATCTGTTCTTACCTTCATGACAATATAGCATTTTGAAAGAGAAGTTATTATAATACCCTCCACGGACGGTTTTGGGGGACTTCCAGACCTCGTAGTCGACGTCCAGAACTGGTCATCCCTCATTAAAGAGTTTCATCAACGCGTTGCTGAAGGGTGAAGAAACGGGAAGGCTTAAGGGGGATCATACCTCCGAGAAATATTGTTTCAAAAAAAGAGATAGCAGCACATTCGGCCCTAAAATAACTTTCTTATATTTGAGCACTAAAAATCGTCAGAAATTTTTTACAAAAGCTCGTTCTCGTTATTTTGGGAATATTCTGGCGGTCTTGGGAGCAGTTTTATGGAAAATGAGAGATCTAGAAATGATTAGAGCATACCGAGAAAGAGCCATAAACCGAATACGCGTAGGAGCCGCTATTCGTCGAAGAGCCGTAAAAACGCTAAGCTGAAACTCTTTATAAACACACTACCTCCGGAAGTCCGTACTCTTCCATTTTTCCGGAATACTTCGAGGATTTTCATACCCCCCCCCCCCCCTCATTAGCAAATGGAGATTCTGTCTGCATTTTGGCTAAATACTCAACGGGCTAACTAACATTTCTACATTCATCAGATTCTCACCAAATCCTCCTCGGAATAGAATCAGGCAGGCGGAATTGAAGCTCAGGCATACATTAATGAGCACAACCCAATACCTCAAAAACTAAAAAATAATTTTTTTCCACTCACAATGCAACGGGAAACTTGGTTCGGCTTTGGGAAAATCGGGAGACTAGACCGGCAACACTGGAGTTATCACCCACGTGAGGTTATTTTTTATCAACGGTTTATTATGTTTACGATTTACTTTGATTCCTCGTGTTGATTGTTTTATTTTGCCATGGAAAATGAAAACGGAAAACTGAAATACGTTCCTCCTCCAATTGAAGAAAGTTACGACACAACCGAACCATACAAAACACCCCAAGAAAGATATTTCACTGAATTATACGCCCTGAATGTCAGGTATCCAAACGACGATTACCGAGTTTACATACATTCTAATCGTATTTGCGTTGTGACTTTAGCGCCGAGTCATGAAATATTAAAAAACGAAAAGAACGTTCTTAATGTTGACTATCAAGTGACGGACAAAAGGAACACTTTCGAGTCAAAGGCGTCTGGAAAAAGAAAACGCGGAGCCGTTAAGGTCATACCGACGACCCCTCTTTTAATCGTCAACTGCGGTGAAAAAAGCTACAAACCATGCGCTGCTATTTCAGGAAAGCTACTCGAAGTCAATCCGAATTTGGCTGAAGAGCCTAATTTGTTAGCGGAAGATCCTGCTAGGAAAGGATTTTTAGCTATTTTACTCCCAGAGCCAACACTCATTGACGTCTATAAAAAAGAACTAGTATCTAAAGAAGATTATTATAAAAATTATGTTAAACCTTAGTCTCCTAACTGTTGATTGACAGCAGGATTTTCATCGGCTGCTAACTTGTTTAATTGATGAATTGATTGTATTTGGAAGTGATAATCTGGTTAATTATGTACAATAAAAATTGTCTTTCATATTTGTTTAAACAATAATTACGATTCAAATGTTTTATTTTTTAACTTCCTCAAAGAGCTAATGTTATTGTATCATCCTTCACGTCCAGTTTGTGTTGGTCTTCCAGACTCCATTGAACTTAACGATCGATCTATATCAGTTTTTTCCTCCCAATTACTTCATGGCTACAATTTTTACAGAACCTTTTAAAAATGTGTAGGTTTTTCTTTGAAATTCTTAAATATGGCGGAAATAAGACAGTCTAATGATTTTCTTTAGTGCGCTAAGGCCATACTATTGGTCCAATGGCATGTAATTATTCTTTAATAGGTCCAATAGTATGGCCTTAGCGCACGATGGTGATGATCGGACCCATCGTCACCAAATCGTCGTTGAAGATGCAACGTGTGCTAACTCGCATTTTCATTTAGTTTTGGAAAAAAACTCATCAGAAAGCAGTTCAGCCGCCAAAAATCATGTGATACCTGAAATCTGAAGACAACGATTCAGTTTTTGTCTCTTCTGCAAAGTAGCCAAAAAGCAGATAGCACATGTTGCATCTTCAATGACAAAATACTCCTTTTATTAAATAGAATTTATTGAGGGCAAAAAATATTCGTTGTTTAGAGAAATTTGGACTGTTTTCTCCCTTACTATGTAGCTTGGCAGGACAAAGACTTTTTTCGTAAACAATTGCCTACTTTGAAAACTATACTAAAAAGCTACTTTGGTGATATACCGAAAAATTTATGGACAAAGAGAACGATTAATTTTTGCATAGGTACAAGAAAGTTAACTTAATTTAAGAAATAAACTAGGTAAGCATTAATTAAGCGACAGACAAAACTCAAATTTAATGAAGTTCACTGGCCTAATCAACCCAGAAAATTGAAAACCCATTTCCTGAAAATGCCTACAGAAAGTATAACACCAACTTCTTTTTTGAGAAACATTGAGTATTCTTAAGCCAAAAACATGTTTTTACGGTTAAGTTGATAAATTAAATACCTGAAAATTCTACTTACAGCTTTTCGTGGATCATAGTGTCCTAGCTCTAGCAATCTACTACCTGCAACTACCTGCTGACTTGAAAAATTGCGCGTTTTTAAATAATCGATCTAGGTTAATCGATAACTAATGCCATTTTCAACTGTCGAATTATTATATTTTATTTTAAAACAATAATTAAAGTAGGATTTAAGCTATTTCTTGTATTTGTACAATTGGCAGTTGGTAACTGCCAACTGTCATAAATTTAAACACAAAGATGATGACATGATTGCAAGCTGAATTAGTAACCTCCCGACTGTTACGCTTACATTACGATTTTGGATTCGAATCCTCTCGTATTCTACTTTCAAATTATTTATTTCTATCAAAAACCTAATTCAGTTTTCCTCTAAATTTGATACAGAAGAGCCTAAAAATGGTTTTGGAGAGTACCATGATTTGGTAAGTTTATCTCATTTCTTTGCAGAATTTATTGACGTTCAATTTGGCCAAGTCATTCTCCATTTTTCGTTGTTTTGTTACTTCAAGTTTTAAAATTTATTCTTTTTTTTTAAATCCAAAAACAAATTTAATAGATTTATCATGATAACTGTAAATATTGGTTCTCTTTTCTGTACAATGTGCGTTTTAATTTTTCAAAGAAAATATTATGAGAAAATTTAAACTGAAATACTGGAGACTTGACTCCGATAGAATAGAAAACTCCCACTTTAATGAAAATTTCAAACTCTGCTGCACCACATTCCCCCTACAATCCAACTTCCTCGACTCTGACCTTCCTTTACACCTAAAGCGACTTTCCTGCCAACTCCGAACACTAAATCCAGAAAAATGTACGTTGCGTTTCGGTTGCCTTAAAGCCTCTTTCGACTCGTGCGATCGTTGTCGGTTGTGTGACGGCGAATTTGGGGGCAGTGTGTACCATTTCCTTTGCCAGTGTCCATCCCTTTCCTCCCTTCGCCAAAAATTCCTGAACTCCCCATCCCTTTCCATCCCATCCTTTTTAGCGTTCATTTCAAACCCTGAAGTGGACGACATGTCAAAAAAAATTAGTCATTTTATTGCGGACGGTTTGAAACGGCTAAACTAAGAAATTTTGTGAATGGATATATCTAATAATTGTACGTGGTCACGACCAAAAATTTGTAATTTAAAAAATACAAATAAATGTTTAATTAAAATTAAATTTGGCCAAGTCATTCTCCATTTTTCGTTGTTTTGTTACTTCAAGTTTTAAAATTTATTCTTTTTTTTTAATCCAAAAACTAATTTAATAGATTTATCATGATAACTGTAAATATTGGTTCTCTTTTCTGTACAATGTGCTTTTTAATTTTTCAGCGTTGACAACAGCGATTTTATGAGGAATGGCGATTTCCTTCCAACTCGTCTTCAAGCCCAGCAGGACGCCGTGAATCTTATTTGCCAATCGAAGACTAGGTCGAACCCTGAAAATAATGTTGGGCTGCTTACTCTTGCTAAGTAAGAAGAATTTCTGTACTAAAGGGCAGAATTGCAAGAATGAATGTTTTTTTGGTTCACTGTCCCAAATCATATATCTTACTGTACCTTTCTAGCAACCCAATATATTTATCCATGTTTTGTGATTTTAGCGTTGAAGTTTTGGTTACATTGACAACAGACGTGGGCCGCATTTTATCTAAACTTCATCAAGTAAATCCCAATGGAAATATAAATCTTCTTACCGGCATAAGAATAGCACATGTAAGTTAGTTTTCCAGCTTGAATTATTGGTTAACTTTTTTGCTTTAGTTGGCTTTAAAGCATCGTCAAGGTAAAAACCATAAAATGAGGATCGTCGTTTTCGTTGGAAGCCCGGTTGGACTTGATGATAAAGAACTTGTCAAACTTGCTAAGCGTTTGAAAAAAGAGAAGGTTAACGTTGATATCGTCAGTTTGGGTGAAGAGATTAAAAATAACGATTTGCTGACCGTTTTTATAAATACGCTAAACGGCAAGGATGGTGGTAGTAGCCATCTTGTGACGGTCCCACCAGGCCCTCATCTCTCCGACGCTCTCATTTCTTCTCCGGTCATTCAGGGTGAAGATGGCATGGGTGGAGCAGGTTTGGGTGGCTCTGGATTCGAATTTGGTGTCGACCCTAACGAAGATCCTGAACTTGCATTGGTAAACATTTAATAATTTAAAAAATCGTTTATAAAAGGAATTTTTAGGCACTTCGTGTTTCCATGGAGGAACAAAGACAGCGTCAAGATGCCATCAATGCTGCAGAGCAGACTGCTCCGAAGCCGGAACCGACTCAAGAAAGTGGCGAAATGGCGATGCTGGAACGAGCGCTTGCTATGTCGTTGGACACCCCACAACACGATTTCGCCAACATGACTGAAGAAGAACAAATCGCTTTTGCTATGCAGATGTCCATGCAGGACACTCGTATGTACCAACGTAATTTAAAAATTAAATTCCAATTTATTTTACAGAGGAAGGTGGGGAATCTTCATCAGTTAAGAAAGAAGAAGACGATGACTCGAAAATGATGGAAGTTGAAGATTACAGTGAAGTTATGAATGATCGTGCTTTTCTAAGGAACGTACTCGAAAATCTTCCAGGAGTCGACCCTCAAAGCGAAGCCGTCAAACAGGCCGTCAGCCAAGCCGATAAGGACAAAACCAAGGAAAAAGACAAGGACAAAGAATCCAAATAAACATTTTTTTTTTTCTTGCTTCAATAAATGTAAGGTTTTCAATTTACTACTAGAAGCTTAAAAGTTTTAATATATCGCAATTTATTTTATAAAATAAAAAGTAATAATAATAAACAATCTTTCACTGCACTTTTGTACTTACATTCCTGGTTGTGTTAAACAAATTTTTCATTAATTCTCCTTTTCTGTTTAAATTTCTAGAAAAAACATTTTGTATTAGTTTAAAATTATGTCCCAAGGGCCCAAGAACTGCATATCTGTTGTTTTTAAAATGTTAGCCATACTGGCAAATCAATAGTTGGGTTTTGATGGTTTGGAATGGCCTGATGCTTTAGTACCGCTAAGGCCAACTTCAAGTATGAGGAAATTGCTGAACCCTTGCTTCCCAAGTACAGTACAATCTCGTTATCAGGATTGTCGGAAATAGCCAGACTGGCAGCCTGGGGATATCGTAATGGTGGGGTCAATTTACATGAACAGCACTATGAAAACCAACCTCTACCTTTAATAGAAAGGTTCCCAGATGTCAAAAATTCCAAAGCGGGGCAATAAAAGGAACAATAGTTATTGCTATTGGTGTGTTTTCCTTGGGCATATGACTGTAAAAACAGGTCCAGAAACTGTTTCTCAACCAATCATGTGAATAACCCAAAAGATATTAAACGCCTGAACACCTATAAAACGTTGTTTTCAAGACATGAAATCGAGGAACATGAAAATGCCCTGAACTTGATCAAAAGCCTGACGAAATGGTGTTTTTACATCAAAAAAATCAAGGATAACTATCCTGAAATTAACAGGGACATAAGGCCGTCCAACAAGGCACAGCCCTCAAAAGTGGGAAGTATAGTCACCTTAGCTATACATAGAATATCCTCCCCAGCCCTAGTGATTAATTTAGCAGAGCCTGATAGTATTTAGTGTCAAGTTTTACCATTTCCAAGTCTTCCATTATTTTGTCAGTCACGCCTCCTCTATCAGCTATCAAACTGTAAAATAAAGATCCCTCATTGCTTAAGAGTACAAACGGATGACCGATTTGCTTAAAAATAATAAAAGTTTCAGTTTTTTTCTTATTTTATAAATAATAATTACTGCAATAGTTCCATTTTCCATGTAAATGATCAAGTCTGAATCTAGTATGGCGTTTAACCTATGGGCGATTGTTATTACTGTTGAAAATTGAAATTTTTGTCTCAACGTGTCTTCTATGAGTGCTTCTGTCCTAAAATTTTTACTTTATAACTTGAAATAAGTTAAAACAAAATGTACTCGGTGTCAATATTTGAGGTGGCTTCGTCCATGACTACAATATTGTTTCCTGTCAAAATCCCTCTTGCTAGAAATATTAGCTGCCTTTGGCCGACACTAATATTTTGAGCTCCTTCTTTTATTTCCATATCTAAACCATTTTCAGATTTCACAAATCCTTTTAAACCGACCTAAATGAAATATTCTTAGTGTCTTTTCAAAATGATAGGATTTTTACTTCTTCCAAACATTTCCATAGTCGGTCATCATTATTTTGGTTAAAAGGATCCAAATTTTTCCTCAAAGACCCTGCGAATAAAACAGGCTGTTGAGGAATGACCGTTATTTTGGGGCGGAAATCGTGAAGTCCCAATAATGTTATGTCGACTCCATCGATTTTTATGGATCCTGAAATCTCGCCCAAACGAAACAATGCGTTTATTATGGATGACTTTCCTGACCCTGTCCTACCAACGATTCCAACCTGAAATTGCTCATTAAAATATATCTGTTGATTGCAGTTACTTTATCTCCTCCTGATATTTTGAATGTTAGATTTTTTAGTATTGTAGGTCCTTCAGGGGCATATTTGAAATTTACATTTGTAAAAGTTATCTCACCCCTTCGAGGCCATCCTTCCAACAATGATATTCCTTAAAAAAGTTATTAATCTTCTGTTAAATTTTGCTGGAGGACAGCATATGACTGTGCTATTTCTGCTGGAAGAATTTGAATTTGTGAAAGCAAACTAGTTACCTTTTTGAACTTCCAGAGGTGGTTCCTGTTCCACATTGATTAGATCGACAACTCTTTCAACTGATATCATATGGTTGTCCATTTCTGCTGATTGACGTACACCCCATTGCAAAATGCTGAACAGGCCAAACGATTGAGTTATGGCCAACCCAACATTACGACCATCTTAAAATTTTTTAAATTAAATTTAAAAAAATGTATAACAAAACCTGTTTCTATAAAAAGAAAAGATATTGTAACCGCAGCGCTGTAGATGACAGCAATAATGTCCAACCAAAATGCAAACGCTCTGGCAGTCGCAATGTACATATACCAAGAGGAAGAATGATTATCCTATCAGGATATAAAAAAATTAATTTTATATTTTATTTTACCTGATGAGCATCAAATTCATTTCTCAATATTCCTTCATTATTGGAAGCATGTATCGTCGACAATCCTTCAATTGTGTTGCCAACATGCGAATAAACAGGGGTTGAAGCTATTTTTTTCATTATTTTATAAACAATCAATTTACTCACTCACTGCTTCTATTTTTCTCATGCTTTTTGAAGTAGTGACATACAAAAGGCGCATAAAAACGAAAATTATAATTGCCACAAATGTCGGTATCAGAAGCCAAAAATTTGTTGTCGGGATCAAAACGATTATCCCGATCGCAGTCAAAGCAATCTGAAAAAAGTCAATCATCGCAAGAGGCAAATGTTCATCCAGAATTCCAATATCTTTAGAAAATCTCCCTAAAATGTTTCCTGAAAAAAACATTTATTATATAAACAAAAATGAAAAAAAAAAGACCTGAAGTGCTATTGTTGAAAAAACTCATTTTTGCATGAGTAATCGACCTAAACATATTTTTATGAAGTCTTTTTGAAGCTTTTAAACAAAAAGAGAAATGCGCCAAAGATCTGATTATTGAGACTATCACGGTCGCTGACACTAGCCCAATAAAAACATAAATGTAATCATTTTCGTTAGAAAATATGACGAAGTCAGTTTTATTGGTCCTAAATTCTTCCTCACAATAAACCCTGGGGGGAAAAAAAATTGAAAAAAATTGCTGATGAACTTATTTTACCAATAAGAAAGCCAATAATCTCCAGAACTGGAAAAAACTTGGGCACCAATAAAAAGCGCAAGGCTAGAAAATGAAGAGCAGATGCCCATAGCGGTAAAATATTTTTTATAACTTGACCATGAAGATTCGTTTTCTCCTTTCTTTATAAGTCTTTCAGTTTCATCATTTTTAACACCGAAAAACTAAATTCGACGTTAAAAAATTTACTTATATATTTTTTATCACATTTTCTTCTGTTTCTTCTTCAATCCGATCTTCTTTAGGAAAAAAAGATCCAGAAATTTCGCTTAAGTTTCCTTTAGATTTTATACTTCCCTAAAAGTTTTTTAAATTAAAAAAAAGTATACTTTTTAATAGTTACATTTCGATGTGAATAATTTGATCATTTTTATTGATAAAATTGGCATTATGGGTGATGAGAATGACAATTTTTCCTTTTAAAAAATCTAAAACAATATTATTTTTGAGTTAGAAAAAAAGTTAAAAAGTAAAAGACCTCTTATGCAGTCTTGATAAATTTGATTGGCGACGGCCGAATCAAGTGATGCGAACGGATTATCGATGAAATATACGTCAGCTTTTTTGTAGACTGCTCTACAAATTGAAAAAAAAACATTTTTTCTTTGTTGGTTATTGCTGTACCTGGCTAGATTGACCCTCGACTTCTGTCCACCACTTAGTGACGTACCACGTTCGCCCACGAAAGTCATATCTCCGTCGGGAAAATGGTCTAAATCGTCCCTCAATGCGCAAACCCGGATGACTTCATCATATCTTCTTTTGTTGTAGTCCTCTCCAAAAAGTATATTTTGACGGACAGTACCGTGGAAAATCCACGGTTCCTGAGACGCTAGCGAAGTTTTACCGTTGAGGGTGATGGTTCCTTCAGTCAAAATCAATTCGCCCAAGAAAGAATGAAGGATTGATGTCTGGAAAATCAATTACCTTCTGGCGCATTGACATGTACCTACCTTCCCCGCTCCAACATTCCCAAAAATTACTGTCAAACAATCATTCGTCGCTTTAAAACTTATGTTGCTCAATGTATTTTCAGAGCTAGAATTACTCCATTTGGCAGAAACATTTTTCATTTCGACCACCGGAGTTGAACCCTCTGCTTTACTAGGTTTTTCACAATTTGAGTCCTCCAAGAGTAAAAATTCCTATTATCAAAATAAAAATAAAAATACTTTGAGTAAAAATAATTACCTGAACTCTCCGTACAGACATTAGAAATTCAGAAAAGAGAGTGATTCCCATCGGAAATGCAAGTGTGGCCGTTGTGCTCAATACGTTGAAAAAACATGTTATTGTAAAAACCTGAAAAAAAGATTTAAAAAATCCCAAGAGCTAAAAAAAGTACATTTTTTGCGTCTATAGTTCCTCCAAGTAAAACAAAAGTTATAATGGTCAAGGATGTCGCTACTCTGGTGTGATACATTGAAAAAGAATTGATCGCTCCTTTGATATGGGACATCGTTTTTATGATGTTTAGCTCTTTTCTGTAAAATATGTTTAAAAGAAAAGCTAAATAGTATCTGTTACTGTCTTGCGTTTGAGACTAAAGCCTCAAAAGGTTTTTCCCAAGCGTGCATTTTGACCACTTGCATCCCCTTAACTATTTCTCCCATGAGGCCTATTCTATGATCGGAACGTCTGGCCGCCTTCAACCTCAAAGACGATATCCATTTCCCAAGATAGACTTTTGAAAAATTATAAAATCCAAAAAAATTAACATACGTTGAAAAGGTATAAAAATTAATATCGCGGCGATTCCAATAAATGCGGAAACTCCTGCGATGTCGTACAAAAAATAAGTGATTATCAAAGTCTGGACTGGACCAATCCATAAATCGTGAAAAAAAGTCGCCGCGACATCAAATCTAATCGCGTCGTTCGACATCAAGTTGATAACACGACCTATCGTCAAATCTCCAACATTTATATGCCTCAATAATAAAACCTAAAAATTTTTTTATTTAATTTAAGAAATAAAATTGTTAAATTATTACTTTATTATAGATTAATGAACATGTAGAAATACGCATTTTCATTCCTAGTTGTCCCACTCCTAAATAATATGAATGACTTAAAAAAGCCGTTGCGACCGAACTTAAAATCAATCCTGCCGTATAAAAAGAGGCGTTTTTTCTATTTTCTTGAGAAGAGATTGAGTCTATTAGCTTCCCAAGTATTAAAGGTTGCAATAATCTACAAAAAATTTTTAAAACCTGTGTTTTTTAAACATAAAATTACCTGAAAGTTTCAGATAATGTTATTAGCAAACCGTAAAAAAATAATTCTACGCCGAACATCTTCATAAAAGCTCTTAGCAAACTAGGCTTTTTCATTTTAACTTCGTCATCCCATATTCTAAAAGAAATTGTTTTCTTCAACAATTTTGTATTTGTTGAATCTACATAATTTTAATTAAAAATTCATACTTGGCTAATTTTGGTCCGAGAAGGGACGAGCGGTGTTTTCCAAGAGGATGGCGAAAATCGTCATTAGTCAACTTCTTTTTCCAACCTTTCACAAACGTGGGTAAAGTCCAACTTTCAAAAAAATCAATTCTTTTTCTGGAGTATAATATTATTTTACCAAAATGTTAAAACGGAAAAAATGTCCGCTTTTTCTCTAGGATGCGGCTTCTTTTCGGACGGAACTCTCGGGGAATCCATGATTTTTTTTTAAACAAAAATATATCGAATATGTCAATCTAACTACGAAATTTTACCTAACGTTTATTTGAAGATAAATGTAATCTTTGATATCTTTTATCTTAAGTTGTAAAGAGCTAGAATGGGATGATAGATAGCCAGACTAAAAAATGCCCAAAAGAAAAAAAATTGTAATTGATTGTTTTTCAACTTTTCGATCTCATCCGCTGAAGATTAGGTATTAGCAAACTCCCTTATATAAGGAATTTTAGAAAAATTGTATTCAGTATAAAATAAAATTTTAATTTAAAAAAATCAGTCATATTCAAGGTTCTTCATTATTTTCGTTTTGCCTTCCCAATTTTGGAGATGCTGGCGCGGAAGTTTGTGTCTGTGCGGTTGCCAGCTGTGGTTTACAAACGATCACAATTCCTGAGAGATCGTCACCCGTTGAAATTTCGGAATTTTGCCTAGAAAAATCCCTGGAGCTGTCCCTCTCGAGTGCGTTTTCCAAAGAAACTTGCCTAGAAACCGACCTTATCAAGTTTCTGTCGAGGACGTGCCGTAATATCGGAGATGCTACCGAAGACGTGTCTTTTTCTTTAGGCGTTATTTCTAAAATATAAAACAAAATGTAGGGTTAGCGCATGGATAACTTATAAGGAGAACTTCCTTCTACCCAACAGAATTGTAATTACCAGGAAATTTGAGAATAGCAGATCCATACGTAGGAGGGGGCGTTCCTGGCGTCCCGGGTTGAGAAATGAGTATACTAGGAGCAATACTTTGATTGTCCATAATAAATGAATAACTAGGAGGTATGTCAGTCGTCCATACTTGAGAGGTTGCCGAATTTACTTCTTCCTAAAATAAAATCAATATTTTATACAAAAAGTATCATACATACTTGCGGTTCATTACTTGTTGATCCAAAACTAAATATTGGTTTTTCTCTATTACAAGCGAACGTCGTCAAGCACACAATGACGACGATGGTCAAACTGAGCCAAACGTATGGGGAGTTGTGGACCAACGTTATCGCCACGAAGTAAACTGACGCAATAACCAACCCGGTCAACTTAGGGCACCAAGTAGTCTGAAAAAATAACAACTTTTTTAAAATTTTGTAATTTGCTGAGGAAGATCCATTTGGACAGAAAACAACAAAACACTCAAAGTTCCATTTAGCACGATTTTTCAGCCGCTCAAATTATTCTTATCAAAGTATTTGACAGAAATCTCTAACGCAAATTGAAAGTAAATAAACAATTTTAAAATGAAACGCGCCATTATGTGCCATGGTTTGTTCAAACAAAGTTTTGCCCGCCCTTTTAGCATTAAATGGTTGGCACTTCTGTGGGAAAGATTATGAGTTATGACAAAAGAAGCGCAACCTGCTCCTAATTAAATTTTTATTATCTTATTTTATTAATTTTTTTGTACGGTTTATTTCCGGATACCTATTTATAAATAGACAAATTGATATTTATTTAATGTTTTCTTAGATTATGATTTTATCTGTTTTATTTTTTAAACTCAGTAACCCTGTTTATTTTAAACACAACCTTTGATATGATTCGGTTTCTCATGACAAAAGAAGTGCTGCTTACTCCGGGATTCCCAAATTTTTTAAATTTTTATGGAAAAAATCAACGGGGACGCAATAGTTCTTTAAACAAAAATTTTTAATGAAAACCCTTATTTCCTGTCTATCGCTAACCAAATTTACTGAGTTTTCGGTTTTAACTTAGATTTGGAGAGAAAACCCAGTCAAAAAACCGAGAAAAAATCCTGAAAATCCTGTAACAATCGATTTCCTACATCTAAAACCGAGGAAAACTCCTGAGAATCTCCTGAATCCCCTAAAAATACTAAAATAGGGAAATATCTCGTTTTTTGTAGACAAAAAAAAACTTTGCATGAACGTGAAATCGCTTTTTATATCGTTTTTATTTTCTCTGTTTTCAGCCACTTTGTATGTCGTTGCGTCGGGTGTTCAAGGGGCCCACGGACCACCCTTTGGGACTCACTAATAACAACGCTCTGCATTTTGTGATTGATTTAAAGTGGTAAATTAATGAAGATGGCAATTTTGGTTGAAAAAGGCTCCTTAAGTCAGATTTTTCATATATTTTCTAAGGGAACAAAAATCTTTACAAGAATTACAGCTTATCTACAGTGGTTTAAAGCAGATTAGGTACTCGCCTGGCCTTCAATCTGATTTTGCTGTGTTTTTTTCCCATTTCACACCATAATTTTTACCTGGCGGATTTAAGGATTAAAGTATTATTTTACAATCTTAGAAAAGTCTATTTGGTGTTTTTTTTTGTCAACTCGGCTGATCGACTTCTTTATCACAATGATAAATCAATTCCTCGAATTTACTAGTCATGAACCTAATTTTATATCATTTTGGATTTTCAAAATCATTCCCCTGAGATACATAAAAATTCAACCTTTAGATTAACTTCCTCAGAAGTTTCGAGCAACTCAATTTTCAGTTTTTTTAATGAATTTATTCAAAACGAACTTACGTTGGTATAACAACGAGACATTTAAATCCACTATGATAAAAGGTCCAAGACATGTGTCAAACTGTCGTTGGAAGTTAAGGCAAACAGGCTGCGATAGCGTTTAAGCTTTATCGGGGAAAGTCGAATGCTAACATCAAGATGGGATTTATGACATGTACTACTTATTATTGTCTTCCTTCTTAAAATAAAATGACTAATGAGAAAAGATGAGGAAATTTTACGGAAAAAGTATAGATAGCGCTTCAATTTAGTCAATTAATTATTATGTATCCTAGCAATCTCAAAACGATAAAATATAGACTAAAAAATGTAAGACCTTTCTTTTAGCTTTCTTCCCTTTAAAGATTTGCTGAAGAAAAAGACAAAATCCAATTTGACACTGTTAAAAAAAACCAACTCGTAAAAGATAGATTTTTAGATGCAGGAGGCTTGAATGATGATCAAGAGGGCATTTTAGGATATTAACGTAGGAATTTGGGCTCTATAATTCGAAAAGCAACCCTGTTTTGACTTAAAGCGGGCAAAGGGAAAATTGCCAGCTTTTCTCGATAGAAAAACTGAAACATAAAAGCATGAAAAAAATCTGTCAATAAACAGATTACCTTCAACGTGCAACATTCTCCAATAGTCCGTAAAATTTTGATTGGCTGGCGAGTAGGTGGCCGGAACTGACTTGCCGCCATATTTCGTTGAAGAGCTGCATCAGCCCACATTTTTGGTTCTGTAAATAAAAGAATCAAACAGTATTTCCAGGGTTGCGTCAAATTTTAAGAGTAGACACCAAAAATTATATTTATCACGAATAATAACGAGAAAAATTTTAAAAGATCTGTAATGAGGGTATTTTTCTGCCAAAAGAATAACACGAACGCTTAAAAACTTTTTAAAAAGGTTTTAGTTTTGGAATTTTATCGACCAATTTTGTTTTAAATTTTTAATTATCAGTAGGGATGGTCATTCAGAAGAAAAGACGATTTGGAACAGTCGAGCTTTCGAAAATTTTATTTTCATTATCAAGACCTATACATAAACATACATAAAATTTAAGTTAATTATTGAATAATTCATTTTTACATACCCTCAAATCAATTAGAATTTAGGTTTTATGAAGATTCTAATTGATTTTAGGGTATGTAAAAATGAATTATTCAATAATTAACTTAAATTTTATGTATGTTTATGTACCGTAAAATGGGGTAACATTGTGCCAAGGGGGCAACTATGGGCCACTTGTATAAGTAATCTAACGCCACTAGAGAGCAAAATCCACTAGAGAGCTTAAGTGGCCCATAGTTGCCCCCTTGGCACAATGTTACCCCATTTTACGGTATAGGTCTTGATAATGAAAATAAAATTTTCGAAAGCTCGACTGTTCCAAATCGTCTTTTTCTTCTGAATGACCATCCCTACTGATAACTAAAAATTTTTAAAAAGGTGTTTTCAAATGCAAAAGACCGAGGAAACCCTAAATAATATATTGAGGTTTCAAAGGCCAGTAGCCGAGGAAAACGCCAGGAAATTTTTTAGAATGGGTTTCTCGGTCAAAAACTGAGAAACCCCATAACTCTTAAAAATTCGGTAAAAAGGGGTTCTATCGCTCAAAAAGCAAGCCCAAAAACTTGGTAAAACGGGAGTTTTCAGCCGAAAGAACGAGGAAATCGCTCTTAATCAAGAAAAAAAGGGGGTTATCTATCAAAAAACTTAAGAAAAACAACAGGAAATTACAGGGTTTTCGCAAAATGACCGAGAAAAACGCACGGGATTCCTCTAAATTGGGGTTTGAGGCTTAAAGAACGGGATAACGAAATTAATAACAATTTTAAAGCCTCGAAAAATCAAGGAAAACTTCCGAAAATCCGGTTAAAAGAAACTTTTTTTGCTTAAATGAGGAAGGATAAGTCCAAAAACCAGCTACTTTTGATTAAGTACATAATATGTACAACGTAAAATTTAAATTTTCCCCTTTAATTTGATTTGAAAACGATGAATTTTCCCCTTTAAGTTGATTTGAAACGGTGAATTCCTCTTTAAGTTAATTTGGAAACGATGAATTTTTTAAAAGTATTAAATGTCATTTATCCTGTATGTTGTTAAGTTGATTTTAAACAACTTTAAAAACAAACCTACCTTTATTAATAACGCCCTTCATTATACTACTGTATCTTCTAATTGAATATAAATTACTGATTAATTTAAAAAAGAATATTAATTAAAATCTAATCTTAATAGGTAGGTATAGAAAAAATAGATAAGATTCTGTCATAAATCTGTCAAAAGGCGACACCTGTGGGATGTGAAGAGCATCTTACAAAACCTTTTTCTTCCATATGGTCCGACGATTTTTAGAGTTTAAAATTTAGTTTTTGTTATAATGGATAAATATCAGAAAAAGGATTGGAAGTTGATGAGGAGAGGGAAAAGGGTTTATAAAATAATAGGAAGAGAAAAAATAGGCTTGCTTGGTTGGATAAGGAAAGGCATAAATGGATGACTTCGGATGAACCTAGTGAGTTTAAAATTTATTTAAAAAAATATGGAAATTTTCTTTCAGGCCATCCGAAGGTTCACTGGGTGAGGAAGTTTAAAAAATCGATTCCTTTGGATGAAATTGAGAAAAAGAGAAATCTACTCTCAAATCCACATTGACTCCGCATTCAGATGACGGTTTGGACGTTTTCCGAAAGCAAGGAGAAATGGTGGAAACTGAGGCGTTCAAACCGAGCAAAATCAGCGCGGAAGCAAAGGAGATGAAGAAAATATGATTTTCAGCTGGCTAGCAGAAAATAAAGAAAAAGGGAATACATTAAAATCAAAGTCCTCTGACGAAAAGGAGGACTCTTTTTAGAGTTTAAAATTTAGTTTTTGTTAATGGATAAATATCAGAAAAAGGATTGGAAGTTGATGAGGAGAGGGAAAAGGGTTTATAAAATAATAGGAAGAGAAAAGAAATAGGCTTGCTTGGTTGGATAAGGAAAGGCATAAATGGATGACTTCGGATGAACCTAGTGAGTTTAAAATTTATTTAAAAAAATATGGAAATTTTCTTTCAGGCCATCCGAAGGTTCACTGGGTGAGGAAGTTTAAAAAATCGATTCCCCTCCGAGAACGGGAACTTTTGACATAAGACGGTGAACTATTTACCTGGATGGAAAAGAAATCAGTTTTCTGTTTAATATTATTTATAGCTGATTTAATTTTAAATTTATGTATAAAAAGAAAATGGAGGAAGTAAAACATTTGTGTTGAGCCATTGAAGTTGAAAAAGATTTAATCGGTGAACCAAGATAGTAGGAATCGACGTATGGCCACAATAACAAGTATCTCGCCGGGTAATTTCTGTTCGCACATTCCTTAAAAACGGAAGACAGCAAGCCGAAAACGTATCCTTGACAAATCAAAGGACCACCTGAATCCCCGTAGCAGACGCCAGCTCCGTCGGATAGAGTGGAGAGGCAAGCTTCACCTTTTCCGTCATATCATCGTCTCCTTTTCCGATCGAATATGGCCGACAGTATCCCGAGTTTTCAGGCTTCATGAGGACTACTTTTAAAGAAGGCGAAAGATCGGCGAACGGCCTTCTTTTGGTCGAATTTAGTTTTTTGGTAAAACCCCATCCGATACCGATACAACTTTTTCCTGAGAGGACCTGACTTTCCCAGGCTGTTTGAAGTCTGGTTTGTTCTTAGAAAATAACTTCATCGGGCTTAACGTAGAGCTTTTGGTGAAAGGAGAAAGAATGTAGCACAGTGCGATATCGTTATATGCGCCTCCATTTTTTTAGTTCTGTATCCTGGATGAACTTGTGCGCTGATCATATGACGGTATTGTATCCCGGCGTCTTTGCTGTTTAAATCGTATTCGAGACTTCCGCCGACTACGGTGAATCGGATGTTGATCATTTTTCCATAAGGCCAGACATCAATGACGACAGTGGGCGGACGTAAAGAGTGAATATAAGGTCACCAAAGATCCACCGCAATGGAGGCCGTTTTTGTCGACCAAAGCAACGACAAATGGAAACTCGCTTCTCTGGGCGAATCTCCCACCGATTACTTTTGAATCTTTTGTCCCGCTTACGAAATATACGATCTTGAAAAGGGCTAACAAAATGTATAACTTCATAATCTTTATTTAAGTTAACAATTAAAAATCATCTGCTACATATGTAATTTGTTGCTCAACCTTCATGCAGAGCCTCTTTTTACCCAATTTTTAGTATTGCAGTCATTTTCTCCTCATTATCTACTGCAACCAGTTTTTCCTTGCAACCACTTTTCCGCCTACAAAAAAAGAAACTGTAGGCGGAAAAGTGGCCTTTGTAACACAGACTAAGGTGTTTCAAGACTAAGTACAAAGAAAGTTTATCAAGAGTCAGAGAGTAATAGGGATCTTGAACTTTTCCAACACTTTTCAACCAAACTAGTAATTAGTTTCGTTCTTGCTTAACGATTTGGCAACCGTTCGTCCTCTTTTTATAGGATTTTATTCTAGGTCCGACTTTCGAAGGGTTCGTTATCGACGGTAAATTCGAAGGGTTCGGCCGAATGGCTTACCCAAACGGTGGCGTCGTAGAAGGCACTTGGTCAAACGGGGTCGTTTGCAACCCGCACTATATTTTCCCGGATGGGCTCCACTACGATATCAACGACTGGTCTTATTGTCAAATGCCCGATCGTAGATTTCACACGGAGATATTAAACGGGATGAGAGCTCCGCTAAACGTTCAGCTAGCAAACGACCATCCTGCTCGTGAAATCCCTCCGAACTGCCTCGACGCCGGAGAAGGCTTTTACGACCCACAAAAAAATTACATTTTTCACGCCATCACCGGAGAAGTGATACGGTAAATGGACTAAATTCACAAAAATTCAATCTTTTTAGAATCCCAAGTAAAAAGGAAGGCGAATGGATCAAAGAGCACTGCAGAAAAGCCTGGGACGAAAACGTATCTTTTAAAAGAGATATGTACGAAAATTGGTTTCAAGGTTCAAAATTTTATATTGAGGAAGATGAAACTTTAAACAAAGAATGGTACAGCAGTTGGTTTCCCCCAGTCAAAGTAAATTTTGATACTTTTCATTGAAATTCGTCTGAAACATAATTTTCAGATAAGCGATGTCGATTTAGACGAAGTAGTCTTGACGAGAGCAGGTGCTCTCAGGCAGTCGATTATTTACTCAGCGAAAACTCATGAAATGGACTACCCGACAAAAATCTCTGAAGCTTTGCCTTTCGGAAGCGAATCACAGCCTACAGGAAATGAACTAAAATAAAATCGGATTGTTTGTTATTTTGTGCAAATAAGCGAAACCGTCTAGATGGCTGCTGCGCGGATGGATAAGAAAGATTGAGAGAAGATTTAGACCAGCTGGATGCAATAGTTTTTTTTTTTTTGGACACGAAGTTATAGTATTTGAATTCGAATAATTTGTTTAACTCTTTTTTAGTCGTAAATGGCGATTTTCGCGTTTTATTACGGAAGAAAATAAATCTAACTCAGACTCTACAGTAGGGTCATTATTTTTAAGTATATAGAAGTAAAAGAGAATTTTAAAATAAGATCTCAGAATCTATAATAAAATAATCATCCCGCTTTACAAAGCTCATTTTTTATGGAGTCATTATCCGATAATCGGAGTTTAAAATGAAAAACATCTTATTTTCACGGAGCGGACCGATCGCAATCAGTGCAGAAAATAGTCGAGTTTTATATCTTTGACCTTTTCTTAGTTTTATTTGCCATAAGGAAATGCTTAACGAGCGCCAAATAAAGGCCGAGATTCTCCACAACGAGATGAATCCTTGGGAACGGGTATTATTCACATCTCACGAAATTATTGTTCTTCTCAGCCTGAATTCTATAAAAAATTAAATTCCTCTTTTATAATTGGATACCATAGGAATTAACAGCAAGTAATTTTTCTTCTTAGAATGGCAACCTTTCATACACGTTATTTTCATTTTCTATTGGCACATGATGATAGAGCAAGTAAAGAGTCCATCTGTACGCATAAATTGGGTCATGGAAGGAAAAAAAAAAATGTAGACATACTCCTTGTTCTTCTTCTAAATCTGATATTCGTGACTGAGTCTTACCTGCAGCTTACACGTACCTACCGTAGAATAATCAGCGAGTTCTCGACATTTAAACTTTAATGGTTTTTTTTTCTCCCTTAGCACAATTTCCACTATTTTGCTCTATGACTAAAAAAATAGCCTTTCCTTGCCCCAAAAATGTTTTTTTTTCTTGGAGATCAATGATCTTTTTATGAATAGGGAAAAAAGAATAAAAATACATTCACTCAATCAATTAAATAATAAAAATAGTTTGATTGCTTCAGTAGTTTTGGTAATAACTTTGGTCTAGAGGTCTAAGGTCTAAAAAAATTAAGATTATTTAATTCATATATAGTACATACTCGAAATGAAAAGTTTCTTAAGAAAATCTGTGGTTTATTATGCTTCCTGAGAGCAAAGGTTGAAAAAATTGGCGGTTTAAAAACTGCTCAAGAGATCTTAAAATTTTCCCCCAAAAAGCGTTCTGGGAAACCAGAAAACCCAAGGAATGAAGGATCAAAAATGGGGCTTAAGTGCCAAAAATCAAGGGGAGGATCGTTCCCCAATCTCATTTGAATGAAATCAATTACAAAATAGTTTTTAGATGACCAAAATCAATTTATTAATTATTATGTAATTTATTAAAATTTTTGATAAAATATTACAAATTTCTAGATGTAAGGAAATGGATATAAGTGCATTTAAGTAGGTATAGAAGGTTGCTTTGTATGGAGGGCAATAGATTTGAAAGTTAAGAATCTTCAAATTCTAAACATTTCGGTTAGTACGGGATTATCGGGAAAAAAAAGTCCGGGAGCGGATTGACGGGCCTCCTAAGCCGGAGACAGGTCTGGTGTCCCCGGCGGCGACCCCTTGGGAGAAGAAGGCTTCTTCTGGTCTTCCGAAGAAAGAGGGGGAGCCCGTTAAATGACGTCATCTCTTCTATAAAGATATAGCCGCGACGGCGTGAGCAACCCTCTCAAAGTGCAGTGACTTGACTTCGGGTGTGGATCCTTTTCGCCCGGCTCCATTTTCAACACGCGAAATATTCAACGCTTCGCAAACTTATTTACATAAGGGATTCTATAAATTTGATTAAGCAATTTGTAAGTACACTCAATTACTATTTTAATTCAATAAATACAGTAAATTAATTTTGATAAAAGTAATTTACCACAAAAAATGAATTCTATTAAAATAAATAACAGCTAATTAAATTGTTATTTAAAAATTAGATTGTTTTAAAGCGTAGGCACATAAATTAACAGTAGTGTTGTTGTTAGGAGTTTCGGCAGCATTTCTTTTCCCCCAGAAATCGAAGAAAACTTAAGAAAAGAAATAAAATTGCCCAACAAAAATAATGCGATGGATGGACATTTTTACACAAAGAATCATGATAGATGATGAGCACGGTTCGTTTTGACCCAACGGGGTCTGGGAAACCCATTTTTCATAAGTCATTCATCGAGGGTATGGCAATAACTTACGGAAAGTTTAATTGATTTGTTGTATATACAATAATTTAATCAAATATTTATTTATTTTTATTTTTCGAAATGAAGGGGTCATCTCGAAGCCTAAAAAACGGTGAAAAAGTTTGCGCTGAGGGGAAAAAAAACCCTCAAAACCCCTAATTACGAAACAAATTTGTTGAAGATTGGGTCTAAGTGTCCGTAAAGTGCTCGGCAAAAAAAGACGGCCGGCCGGTACGAAAGACAAAAGATCGATCAATCGATTTTTGATCCTACTGGCCCTAGTTTTTTCAGCTGGCTGTCGGTATTCCAATAACTTCCTTTAGAGGGAATAGAGGAAATAGGAATGTCGCTAAAAAAAAATATACAAAAGAAAATTCTTCGGCACACAAACCAGTAAAAGTTTCCTTTTTGTAAACATTTTCGTTTTACTGTCGTATTAACGGTAAAATTTTATTTCCTGTAATTTTCGTGTAAATTACAAGCAATTCTAATAATTAAAGCGCTTTTGATAGAAGAGTGAAAAGTAGTTAAAATCCTCCTTTTTCAAAGAACTCAAGACGCGGGCCTCAAAATCGTAAAGGAGAGGAAAATGTCACATTTCCTTTCGTGCACTTCTACCGTTATTTTACCTCTCATTTCGTTTTATTTACGCTTCTTTCGTATGTTGTCGATAACGGACCGTTTTCTTGGGAGGTATCGAGGTTTTTTTTCTCACAAACCCTCAAGGGGCGAATGCTTTCACGGTTAAAATAAATATCCCTTAATAGGGGTTATTATTCTAAAACACTTAAAATAATGACTTCTAAGCCCGCTCGCTTAAGTGTTTGTAGGATTAAAGTTAATAAAAACGATGAACTTTAATAGGTTATTATACCCGGTGGTTTAACTATATTTTATGACTATTAAAATAAAACCGCGTGAGACTGCTAAAAATAGTTGGGTTTTTGGACAAAAAAAAAAAACCTAAGAAAACTTCAAAATCAAAGGGAGTTTCTCGGTCAAAAACTGTGAAAAAACGCCAATGTTTTTCTTCTTTTTTTTCCCTCTCTCAACAAGAGTTTGGTGTTTTGGTACCAAACCACCCCCAGGGCAGTTCGAGTTGTCCTTTCTTTTCTAATTTATCTTTTGAATTTGAAACTAAATCCTTGGTCTGAAAATTGAAGGAAACTTACCTTATTTTAGTTGAAATCCTTGCAGAATCTGTAGCGTACTTTATTTTCTTGTCTGTACATTATTAATGGTTTTCATGTGGGTTATTGTCCTTATGAATGAAGCTGACGATCGTAAAATAGTCGTAAAACTCATACGTAAAAGGATCTGCCTATTTCGCAGATCTTGACCCAGTTTGGATTCTGGGAAAAAAAAATGTTCTATGATTTTAGTAAAACGTCGGTTTCATCATAGATGACGTTTCCGGGAGTAAAAGTTACAACGGTCAATAAGAATCGATTTCCGTCGATGCAAATTTCTTTTCATAACATCTTCGTAACGGTTCCCACGATGACTTTTTCATGAAGAAGATTCGGTACATATGAAAACTCTGAAGATGATAAAGAAACTGTGAAACACGATATTTCATTAGTCTAATTGCTCGACGTAACGGCTTCTCATATGGGAAAAACGACCCTTGTGAACCTCGATCGAAAATATCCACGATATTTCACAATCCCGTTCGGCATACGTAACGTAAACAAGTTCGGAAAAAAAAATAGCTGAAGATGTGCCACGAGTGTTACCGTTATGATTAGAGCCGACGTGCTCGACTTTCCGTCATGTGTGGTCTTAAATCTGCAGCTTTTCCAATTTCTTTCGGGATAAACGCAGGGTAAAGTGTTTCGGTCCCTGTTCCTGGAGTTCATTCCACTTTGTCGTCACGGTTTTAACAGCGAAGCTTCATCTGCCCACTTTTTCCGTCGATTTTTTTTCTCTTCCCTTCTTCGCCGTAGTTTCCTCCGTTTTACCATCGCGAGTTCCTCCATCGGTAGCATTCCCGAGACGGTCAATATCCCGGAAGTGTTCTTGTGGCCAAAAGAAAAAAAGATCGATCGTCTATTCACCTTTTTTTCTCTCCCATTGTTATTGAGAATGACAAATTAATCTGTTGCGCAACGGAACATTCACTTAGCAGTCAAAACCCTAATCTAATATTCGCATTACTTAGTCATCATCCATTCAATAACTAATTTCCACCTTTCTAAGCTTGTAGGAGGTTTCAGAAGGACCGTAAGCGTAAATGTCCTTCTTTTATAAGTGTTGGGTGTGAAACTTTTCCAATTGAGTCCATTAGAAATTGTAGCACAAATCGTTTTATCACCTGGAAAAATCTTATTGGCGGTCGTTTTGCCGTCGTAATTAAGTTGTGTGGGAAATGACCGAAAAGCGTATTAAATCGACTGTCGCAAGCCGTCCTGTTAGGAAAATCTTTTGTAGTAACAAAAAAATCAATTTTTTTTCTTCTTTCTTCTTTGTCGCTGTAGAACCTTGCTCTATATACTATACGGTTCAACTATTTCCACTTTTTGTTCACCACAAATACGCAGTCATGTTTATTTTGAAACGCGGACAATAAATTGTCAAGATGGATGAAAAGGGTTGCGAAAAATCTGCGGTAGCGAATCAAGATGTAACGTTAGGTGCATAACAAGAGTTCCGAGTTCCATCGTGACCCAGATATCGAATAAAAACAAACGAGTGGATCCATATCGCGAAACGTGAGTACAAAACGGTACAGAGACGAACCGGTCTCTTCGAGGTCCGATTTTTAAAAATAGCCCGGAGTCAACAAACTTCTTTGATAAAATATCAGGAGTTTGAAATTAATGAAATCGCGATAGGTGTAAAAAGAAGACGGCGAGAAAAGAAAAGAAAAAGGAAACACGCGTCCCGTTCATTGAGACAGAGACATCACTCGTTACCGTTGGATGAGAGCTCGGTTGAAGGTCAGCTGAAGACTCCTAATTCTAACGGTTGGTCACACTTCTATTCCCCGCCTCCCGGTGCCCCGTTCGTTTTGGTCTCGTTAGTCCCGTGTTACTCAAGACTTACCTCATCCTTCTAATCACCGGCTTTTTTATTCTTTTTTTCCCTCTAATGAAAACCAAGACAGGATAAGAACCTTTCATTAATCAATTAGCGTTTGATGGCTCGTTACAAATTGCCAACTGTTATTCTTTTTTTTGGCTTAATTCCCTTCAGCAAAAACATTTCGAACAGATTTTTGTTTCAAATGGTCCTCTGATGACAGTCATTCCAAGTACTTGCGAAAGAAAAAAAAATTGTCGAGTGACTAAACCATGCAGTCTGCTTTGATTTCACCATAAACCGCATATTGCAATCTGACCATTTTCAAAAATTATTTTCATTTTTTAAAAAATATACGGTGATCCGAGAAATGACGTCGGATATTATCATGACGTCACGTTTTTCGGAGAATTTTTCACTCCTACGGATGGACGGTGGTGATTAGAGAGTATGGTTGATTCGTCTTAAATCCTCATTAGTCATACTTAAAACGAAAATTTTTTTGAGAAATTATGAACGACCCCAAAAGATAGTTTTTGGCCTAAAACGCGTGGACACCTGAAAATCCGGTGTTTCTTGGGCATGTTGCCCTTTATGGAGTGTTACCCGATGTAGGCGATGTTAGCACCCACCCATGCTTGACAGTAAAAAAAGTTTTCCACCAATGGGCGGTCAAAAAAAGGTGATGTTTTTATCACCCGTAGGTTCTCGAAATCAGCAATGCGTACTCCATAAAAAAAAAAAACAACAAAATCGCCTTAAAGCATGACCGAAACAAACAAAGACGGCGCTGTTGCCTATTCAGGCCGGTTGACGGAGACCGATCTCTTCTGTACCATTGTCCCTCCAGGATTATCCACGGACCTCGAGTCAAATCCTTAAATTGGCTTTTTTAAACTTCCGAATCATTTTTTTCTCTAACTCGTTTTTTACCGCGGTCTCTCCGCGGTTTCGTCTGGAATCTTCATTACTTAAAGACTATTTATGGTAAAGGCATAACGGTCTCTTTTTTCATCTAAAAAAAAAGAGGAAAAAACGTTCTCTCGGGATGGAAACTATACCAAGGGTGCATGCCGTTAATTATTTATAATGAGATAATTAGCATAATTTTTTTTGTTTCAGATCGAACTTGGATTTTATCATAAAATCTAAATAAAACGAGTGACCCGAAAGGTAATTTTTAATATATTCGTCACTCCTTGACACTCTTGAGAAGTTCCATTTTTATGTCCGGTGACGTCCATCCTTGGCAACTTTTTTTTCCTTAGCATTCTTTGGGCCCTTCAACTTTTATTTTCTAACGTAGAAGTTTCATTGACCCTGGTTAATAAGATAATTTATATATCTTTCGGAATTTTTAACGGTACCACTAAAGAGCATGCGAGCTATTACTGAAAAAAATTAACTTTCAACTTATAAACGTTCCCTCTTAAAATTGATTGGCCCTAAAATAATCCATCTCATAGACGAAAATTGACGGTTTTACAAACAATGGATATCATCAAATGTTAATGATGTTACGAAATGATAAGGTGGTAAAAACTAAATCTTTTAAAAAATTTTAAAATGTTTAAACTTTCACCTTCACCTGGGAAAAAGTTCACAATTTGTCCTGAAAAAGGAGAAGGTAGAAACAAAAAAAGTCTTGACACCAGTGGAGGTACTGTTATAACAAACAAGTCGAGAGCCTCCGTGTGTAACAGGTCTCTTTATAACTGGTCCTTCAATCTTGGAATGATCATTAAAGCGAATAGAACGTTCCACGGTCCGTTAACGCCGTTTAATTGAAACCGCGTTTTCAACTTCCGAAGACCGGTCGGACATATTTGGGGTATTTCGAAGTCATTTTTCAAAACCCCTATTGTGGTTAATCCATGATGACCAACCTTATGGATTCATCGAAAAAAGAAGGAATACGTGATCCTAATCGGCCAAAACGTCAACGGCGCTTTAATGCTGATTTCGGTCTTATTATCACCATTTTTAATTTTAACTGCTTCAAAGAGAAGTTATTTTGACACCCTCCTCTGAGAAAGGGTCTTCCACGGAATAGAGCAAAACTCATCAGTGTGCTTTGACGACCATGAAGCTGTTTGTCGTGCCGTCTGTCCGTCGCATTTTTCCGAAACATCCCACGGCCGCTATTTTTATCCGATTTTCTCCATATCTTCCTTCCATTTTAGTCTTGTTTTTTCTTGAAAATATGCCAAAATAAGCGATAATTCCTACTGGGTAAGCTCCAGGCAAGTACTTAACATTTTATGAAGACAAGTGTCAGTCACCATTAAACGTTCTATTGTTTCTCAAGGTCATTAACTTCAAAAAGATAAATCGTTAGCAGTCGCCACCAACTTTATTTTACTACCTCCAATAAATTATTAAATAAAGCATCCTTAGCTAATGAATAATCCTTAAGATTTATCCAGATTTTCATAGTTTGATTCCTAAGACTTCTGAAAACGCCGAGATTTTTTAAATCCTTTTATTAACTCGACGGCTTTCCGCTCTGTTTGGTTTCTCATTTGTAAAACAGTGAACCGTAATTCCAATTTCCATAATGAGATGTAAAAAAGGATTCACACGAAAATATTTTTTCTTTAATATCTTGTCGCTACTGACATACTGACCGTAAAGTCGTCTGTCTAGATCCTTATCTGAAAGAAAAAAAAGATGTTTTGTAACTTACGTTTGTCTTGAATATAAATCAACTTATCATCACTTTGTATGAATGGGCGTATCTGCCCACTCAGACTTGCTTTTTTCCTCAAGAAGCCATGAACTTCATTTTGTTTATCTGCAAAAAAATTTCAAAAATTTCGGTGCATGGAGGTAACTTTTATTTTACAATTAACCAATAATGAGGAAGAAATGAGAACGGTGGCGGCGCGGCGGTAAGCTTTAGGGAAACAGTTTGTTTCCGGCTTCCCGCTTTGTGTACTAAATCTCTCTGAGATATGGGCACAGTGAAAAGAAGAATGATTGTGATAGAGGGAATAGCTCACCTGACGAGGCTTTTTAAGCCGAAACGCATCGTGAGGTACCCGTTATCACAGTCATTTCTTCCTCCATTATTGGTTAATTGTAAAATCAAGCCCCTTGCGGAATACAAACGCAATAAAAATTAGAATGTAAGTTAAAGGTAACTTTTATATTATTTTGAACCCATGGAATCTTCCCATTCCAAAGAAAGCATCCCTTGAGGGTTTCATAATAAATTCCTTTTTTTGAGAAAATTAAAAATTCATTTACTAGCCAAGCATTCGACAAAATTAGGTTTTTGGTTCTCCAATCCTTTGTAGCCATTTTAGATAAAACTTAGACAAATTTTTTACCTGCATAATACGTTTTGATGCAACTTAAAGGTTTTATCGTGATAATCACATGTTAGGTTACCTACAAAGAGTTTTTGATACTAATTACCCCAACTCGGGATTTAAACTGACATTTTAAAACGTAAAATAAGGTGTTTCGAAACGTCTCTAATCAACGATTTTAAATGGCAAAACATGAAAAACTTAATTTTTTGAACTAAAAAAGACTTTGTGATACCCTCTAAATATGGATTTCATAGGTAGGTCTAAACGACAGTTCATTAGAAACGATTTCCAAGTCATAAAAACCGCTGTCCCATTTTCGGACTCACTTCTACGAAATCGTCGCCATTTGCGACGTCCTAATGTCACAATTTGCTCATCCAAAAAAGGTGATTTTCACGCATAAATTGATTCCTCCTCCCCATTTTTTCTTTTAACGCGTTTGAAATAAATGAAATAGAAGTACCGTTATAAAAATTTTCTCTTTTTTACACTCTCCGTTTTTGTTTTAAAAGTTTCTCACTTGAATTTTAAAAAACAACAATGAAAGGATGAAAGGAAAAAAGGTTTAATAACGGTTATGAGAAATGTTTGTCCTTTATGGTGCCTACTTTGACCTAAAAGGGGTTATTACCATCCTTACAAAGTAGTGGTTTTAATAAGAGGAAAATTATTTTTATTAATAAACATTTTAATGAAAAACTTTGCAATTTGTATTTTTTAAAGCAGAACTATGTTTTTTGGACATTTTTTAATTTATCAGGGAAAAGATATTGTAATACCCTCTAGGGATGATTTTTTGAAATGGGATTTCCAGGTCATATTGTCAGTGAGACCTTTCGTCCTCCATCAATTTTATGGCTCTCATAAAATTTTTTTTTCTCACTAATTTGGAGATTTGTTATTTTGCTGGTCCAAACTTAGATACACAAAAACTCCTTAAGTGAGCCATAATTTACTAAAGATAATAATTTTTTCCTCCAGTTTACTTGAGTCTAAACGTAAAATTTTTAAGAGGATGCAACAGCGAAGGAAAAGAACGGTTCAGAAGAAACCATTTAGCCAATTAGAGCTTTTTTTTTTGTCTCCCAGAAATTAGGAAACGTCGATAGTGTAATAAACGGTCGTCTTCTACTCCCTTTTTTTCAGGTAGAAGAAAAAGGACGAAAAAAATCATCATTTTCAAAACTCGGTGGAATAAAAAAAAAGATTACTAATAAATTTCCTCTGAAGGGAAGACCCTTTTTCCAAAGACACCGAGTTAGAGAGAAGCAGATAAAATTAACCCGAAATTAACGTGAGTTTTAACATTGAAAAAAAAAACACTTTCACTCTAACTTCATTATGAACGAAGATCCACAAAGAAGCAGGAAAAAAGGGTAGCGTCCCACAATTATACGGGAGGGATAGAAAAAATTCAAGACTGTTACACATTTTTTAAAAACTTTCATACAATTACATGAAAAAAACTACACCGACGAGCATTATATACAATTTTACATGAACACGTCATGATTTACAAGTTATATAATTGTTTTACCACGGTGATTGACAGATAACATTGTGAAATATTACAATTTTTGTTTTTCGATTAGGAATCATTTTTTTCTAAATTATTTTGAGAATAAGTGGAAGGAGAATGTGGGATTTATTTTTTACTAATTTAAAAAAATGAGAACTTCCAACAATTACTTTATCCCTTTTTTATACCTTGGGGCTAAAAAAAAAGATCTTTCTATGACTGCAGATAAAGCGGTCAAGCCATTCCGTGAGATCCTGAGAAAACGATCATTCCAATTTTTTTTCCAACCCTTCGTCCTCCTTCACTTAAAGCAATTCTTTTTTTTCCTTCTTTTTTTTTAGCCTCCGTTCAAACTGCCCCGTTATTTCGGGATGACGACTTGTCTTTGAAATTTTCGACCTCCTGAACTAGAAAGGACGAAGTCAAGCCTGAACAAGCAATAAAAAAACGTTTAATCGGTTCACTAGTCGATTTTATTTTTAAATAAATTTAATTTATTGTTCCGAAAGTCACTTTTCTCCGTTCACGAAAAGACAAATTGGTCAGAAAACAATGAAGATGAATATTTTTTAATTAGGAAAACGACCGTAACTCACGATCGTATTGAAATCGTGATCCAGTTGTATAATATGATTTCCGGATATGAAAATCTTTTGTCAAACTTCAAAGCGGTCATTTGTCTTTTTTCAGTTTCCCCCTTTAAATTAATTTTTGCTGCTCAGTTGAACCGATAAATGCTACTTGAACATTCTCTTTCAACAGTTTAAATCCTTGAAAATTTATGGAGCGAAGTACCATAGACAAAAACTGATGAATTTTGCCTCTTGAGCTATCAGGGCTGAAGAAAACAGGAAATGTGTCTTTTGCTGGAAGGTTCAACTTGTTCTTAAGAAGATTCGTTTTTAAAAGTCAAATTTTTGTTGCAGGTTAAAAAATGAGAGGTCGGGTAGTGTGGGCGTGCGTTTGCATTTTGTCTTTCGCCGCTGCACATCCGGTCGATGTCGCCGATCTGCTAAACGAGGAAGAGTCTTCGCCGACAAGCTCACAAGACAGGAAACTCCTCGGTTCGAGGTAATAAATTTATAATATAAAATACCAATATTTTCGACAATAGAAAGTTCCTCAGACAAGATTGATAACTCAAAGAGGTCATCCTAGGAAGTAAAAAACAAAATTGTATTTTTTAAGACTGGATTTGGGGTCAAAAGGTAAACTTTCTTTCTTCCGGGGGTTAATTGAACATAAATATTTAAAGCGGTAGTTTGTTATTTTCCTACATGAAGTAGGGAAAACGTCGGCGATGATCTTAAGTCTTCACGGAATCCGAGAATGAGTCATAAACTGTGAAACTTCGACCGTGAAAATTATAAGAAAAAAATAATAACTTTCATCAATTTTTTTCAGCGTCGTAACTTCAGTCTCGGTGATAATGGACCACGGGAACGGTACTAAGACCTACATCACGGATGCAGAATCACCCACGATCGCAAGGCCGGAAGTTGTTGGAACGCCAGGAACCCTAATGTCCCCTGATAGGTAAGGCCGAAACCCAAAAAAGGGCGTATAGCATAATGCTATCCCGCATCATCGATTGTCTTTGCGGGCTTAGTATTTCACACATTGAAGAAAATGGTTCCTTTTTTTTTCAGGTATGAATTTTATTCATTTGGAAAAGACGGTGAGCTTATAAAAAAGCTGATGAGCCTCGAGGAAATCCAAGGTCTAATCGCAGGCGGCGATGAGCTTAATTCGAGTGAAGAGACCCTCCCCATTTATTATAATGAGCCTTTAGTCCAAGCTGGAGAACCTGAAGGCGTTTCCAAGGTATAGAATGACAAAAATGGTAAATTTTTATCTAATTTTAATTTTTTTAAGGTTTTAGAAAGCGTGCAGAATGTTTTAAAAGGTGAACTTCAAGCTGCAGGGACTCCTGAACGGATGGAAATCCCGTCTGTGCCTGATGATTCATGGTCCATGCTGCTGTCAGGATTGATGGGTGGAGATATGAATAAATTAAAAGATCAACCAGCGAAGACTCCGACGACATTAAAGCCAATAGCAACGACAAAACGAACTACAACAAAGCCGACTTATGTCAAAAGTACTACACCAAGAGTTACTTCTTACCGACCAGCTCATTCAACATTAAAAATATCGAGCCCAAAACCAATTTCATATTATAACAATCAAGATGTGAAAGAATCGACGACTGTAAAATACAGTGCACATTATACAACTCCTCCTCCAAATTATACAACAAGGAATTCAAATACAACGTTGAATTATTCTAAAACAGCAGCTCCGACTAAAAAGCCATCAAGGAAACCAGAAACTACAACATTTCCTGTGACGAAGGAAGATATAAGAATGACTGAAAAAACTAAGCCGAGCGGAATACCAACAATTATTCATTATCTTCCTATTGAAAGTGTTGGACCTTCAGATGCGCCTGCACCAAACAGAACTACAAATAAGAACACAACTAGTCAAATGCCGCAGAAAACTACTGAAAGCTTAAAAACGACTTCTACAAAACCGACAACAGTTTCCGAAAGAATTTCTACTACCTCAAAACCTGTTGAACCTCAAAAACTATCAACAAAAAAAACCACAATTCAGAAACCTACAGCGACAACTGAAAGCGTTAAAACGACAAAACCGAAAAAACCGGAAAGCACAACACAGATTTTACCTAATGCTGAAAAATTAGTTCAGAAGAAACCTCAATCTGAAAACTATGTTCAAGCATCAACATATAGGCCGAATGCTACGCAAACTACTTATTCGACAACGAAATTTACTATCAAGACAACTTCACCGCCAAAAACCACACAGAAAGTAGCACCGATGATCAGCACGCATTTGCCGATGGGGGTAAATATTGTGACTACTCAAGGAACAACTGTTGAACCGCCCAAATCAACTTGGTTTATTGCAATCTCCACGACTGTTCCTCCTCAAAAACCCAGGAGACTACTCAATTTAAAGAACCGACAACCGAAATCTCAACAACCAAAATTGATACCACGACAGAAGTTCCGACAAGAATGCCTTTAGAACAAATTCCGATGAAAATCTACGAAAGCTTAAAAGATCCTGTATTTCAAACGTCTACAACTCAAGAATCGTCGACTGGAACTCAAACTACAGAAAGCCAAACTTTTAAAACGACTAACGCAGAAACCACCGATAAAGAACTTGAGGCTTCTGAAAGTAAAATATTAAGCCAGACGCAAGATAGGACAAATTTATACACCACAGATGGTACAACTTACATAAGTACGACTCAAACTGAAACGACTACCATGCCCACGACTCCATACAAAGACCAAATAATGGAAGAAGGAATATCTGCAGTTACCAATATTCTTCTTGATAACATGAAAAATACATTTATTCCTGAAAATGCCAGTATGGTTGAGGTATCGAGTACGGAAAATGTGGCATCGACAACTGATTTCAGAACGACCGATCAAGACTTAAGGAGCGAAATCCGAACTGCTGAAGATCAAACAGAAACTGAAATTTCAACTACCGAAAAGCCAACCACTACAGACTCCACAACGTTAAGCGATCAAACTACACCGATTGCAACCACACAACCTAAAATAACAACATTTAAACCTAAAACGTCTATACTACCTAAAGCTACAACATCACAACCTAAAACGACAGCTAAAATAACAACTGTACAACCTAAAATAACAACAACACAACCCAAAGTGAAATCTCAACCTAGGATAACAACTGCTCAACCTAAAATAACAACAGTACAAGCTAAAATAAAGGAGGAACTTAAAATAACAACAGTACCACCTAAAATAACTACAGTACCACCTAAAATGACAACATTGCCACCTAAAATAACAACAACAACTCCTAAAATAACAACGACAACTCCTAAAATAACGACAACTCCTAAAATAACGACAACTCCTAAAATAACAACAGAGCAACAAAAATTACTACTAATCGTCCCCAAGTGACATCTGAAGCAAAAGTTGGGACAACTTCTGCTAAAGTTACTACTGCTCAAACTGAACAATCGACAATAACTGAATCGACAACGTTGTTCGATTTAACTACTCAAACTGATATGACAACTTTGTCAAAACTGACAACTTTTCCTCAGCTAACAACATTGCCAAAATTAACGACATTGAAATCAACGACTCAGCAGAAGGTGACTAATCAAAGATTAACAACGTTACCCCAGCAGAAAGTAACGACAGCAATACCTACCGTGATACCTAATGTAACTTTGTCGACGTCGATCCCCAAAGTGAATCTTGAGCCAAAATTTAAAGTTGATACAAAAAAGGAAATAAAACCGGTTGTACCAACAAAGGAAAGCAAACTTAATCCTGAATCAGTTGAAGAAATTGTAAATTTGACAACCACAACGAGTACAACAAAACCAGAAGTTGTACAAGAAAAAATTAAACTTCAAGAACCAGAAAAAAAGCCAGAAGAAAAGCCTAACAGGTTAGTTTTTATTTTTAAAAAGATATAATTAATTATTTTTGGATTTAGAGTTGCTTTAAAAAAGCCTGGATATCAGCCATTGGAGACAGTGCAACCGCCGCCAGCTATTGATCTCCATCCTGCTCCTTATGAGTCGATGGGGCTTGAAGCCTCGACTGCATTTTTGGGCGAGGATGTTCGAAGATTTGCAGATCTCTGTAACGAGCTGGCGTTTCGACTTTGGACTTCGATGACTGGTAAAGGTCAAATCGCATCAAGAAGCATTGTGATGTCACCTTTTGCGGCTACTTCGATTTTGGCTATGGTCTTCTTAGGAGCTCGTGGGTCTACTTCAGGGCAAATGAATGATATTCTACGACTTGATGACATGGTCACCTTCAACCCACACCAAGTTCTTCAGAATGTGACTGATTCGGTGCTCAACTCCAAAACTCACGGTGTAGCTACCGCAGCATTTGTTCGAGAACTATACAGCGATAAAGTCAGTATCACTACTTTATTTAATTTCAAAATTAAGAATACAAATTGATTGATTTTTGTCTTTTCTTTCAGGCAAAAGGAAAGATTTTAGATTTTTACAAAGAACGTGCGCAACAATATTATCAAGGACATGTCGAAGAAATTAATTTCAATGGTGTTGGCGACATTGTACGAAGGAGGACAAACCTTCTTGTTAAGAGGCAGACGCTCGGCAAAATCCCTGAATATCTTCGTGGCTCGAGTCTGAGCATGAGACCACCTTTGGCTGCTTTCAGTGCGAACATATTCCAGGTATGGGATTTTTTATGAATGACTTAATGGAAAATTTTGAACCTTCAATTGGCCACTTCAAAATTCTCAAGAGTATGATTAAATCTATAGGAATTATTTGATAGATATCAATGGCTCAGTTTCCATAAGGGAAATCTTCTTTTTGTTTCAATTTTGTTATGTTATAGCCAATCTATTTTTAATGATAGTTGCATTGTGGCAAGAAATGGCAAATTTTTGGCTTATTTCAGGCTTTAGCTAAGCTATTTTTGAGTCTTCAGATGTCATTAACACACGTTTTTATTTTCAGACGGATTGTGACTTGGGATCGACCGAAGGAAGAGATGGGGAAATGTATTTTGTTGTACGACCATCAACTCGTCAGCGACGTTTAGTTCCTGTCCCTGCTGTAGTTTGGAGAACTGGATTTTTGGCGGGATACGAACCAAGTTTGGATGCTACATCAGTTTGCTTGGGCGCAGATACTTTAGTTTCAACTATTTTAATTTTGCCTGGTCAACAAGGACAAGTAGCACCAGGTGACGGACTCGCAAGATTAGAGCAGAGGCTTATAGAGACATCATACAGACGAGGAGGTTGGTCTCGACTTCTTCGTAGCCTTCTCCCTCGTCCAGGCCTCGAACTTCAAATTCCCCGCTTTTCCCACCGAAGTGTGCTTAATGTGACCGCCGCTCTTGTACGAATGGGTCTAAAAGATCTTTTTGAAACAAAGGCAGATTTGCGAGGCCTCAACGGTCTCTCGAACGATCTCCATTTGTCAGATATGGTTCAGATCAACACTTTCAGCACATGCGGAGAAGAAACAATTGGTGCTCGCCATCATATAGAGACTTATCCAGCTTCTCCACAACGTATGGGTCGGGAAGACCCAGAATACTATCCGCCACGAGATTTTGAAAACTTTTTCAGCGAGCTTCCTCTATCATTACGGCCCAGACAAGCTCGACTTCCTGACACACCTCGACTTCGATTTGACCGCCCTTCTTATACATGGTACGACACAATCCTTCCGGCATGATCCTCCACATGGGAAGATTCAACCCACGACTACTTCCTTAAAACTTGTGATACTTTTAAAATCCACAGCTTTAAAATATTCATGTAAATAATTTTTTCACATATATTCGATTTTACCGACGTGTTTATTTCAATCTCAACAATTTGTTTCTTCTATTTGAGATCGAAATTTACAAAACCTTGGTGGAATCGAAAATATCTAATAAAATTCAATTAAAAAAATTTTATATTGTAAATTTTATTGTTTTATGAAATTGTTAGGTTAAATAAAAAGACTATTTCCTTGTAGATTTAGAAAAATTTTATATGTATAATTTATTTTGAAAATAAATTATTTTTCCTATAATTTTTATTTTCCCCTGGTGAAATTTTCCTAATTTTCTAATTTTAAAAAATGTAGTTTTGCTCTCAATTGGAGGTTAGAAACCCAAACAATAGGAGGTAGACATTTTTTTTTACATGATAGTAACTTTTGGTTAAGAAACGTTAATTCCAAGTCGGTTTTTTGATTTACAAGCATTTTATCATGATAATAAAATTATTAGCAGCTATAAAAGATAATTTTTTTTAATGTCCATCCTTATATTTATTTTCGTCCCGTTTTGTGGCGCCGAACAAATCCGATAAGCCAAATCTATTTTGAAAAATAATCAATTATATAATTAAACGCAAATGATTTTAAAAATAGAAATACATCGAAATCTAATCTGGAACCGGATCGAAACGAGAAATCCAAGCGTACGTGTTTTCGAAGACGTCGCCGTTTTTATCTTGAAAGGGAAATGTAGAGAGACGGTGACGTTTTTTTTTCTTTTTAATTTTTCATTCCTTATTATCTCCCGTTCAAAGTTCAATTTAAGTGGGGGGATGCTCGGAAATGAATTCAATTTACTAGAGTTGCAAATGCAGTATCGAGTCAGAATCCAAGCAAAAACGATGTCAGGAGAGAAAAAAATGAAAAACGAAAAATACGATGAAGATGGGATCTTCTCTACCGTGAGTTTTTTTTATTTTAGTTTTATTTTGGTAGGGGTTCTAAAAGGATTTGGTCAACATTGAACTACTTTGTAGGGGGAAAAATCAAAAAATAAATATAAGTACTGGATTTTCGTCCTTTTGGAGGATTCATGCATGGATTCTCGTTACGAGAAGAGCGAATTTCCAGAAATCAACTAAAAGGTAGGAAGAAAAGTGTTCCAGGAAAAAAAACTGTTAATTATGTTTTAATTTTGATTTTTTTTTTGAAATTTTCTAGGCACGATGCAGGGAGCTTCTTCTGGTTAGCGGGTTGATAGTGCTCGCCATTGGGTGTGGAACTTTGTATGGCCTCATGGAAAAAAATTGGGCCCTTGATTCTAGGACGAGAGAAAGGGTTCTTTTCGTCGCTGGATTTTTGGTCGTTTCAAGTATCATCCTTTGTTACTACATAATCGTAAGTAATTTAATTTGTTCTTTTAAATTCTAAAAAGAGGTTATGGCTATCCTAAAGAAAAGAGGTTATCTCTACCTAAAAAGAGGTTAATGATGTAGAAGGCTGTGGCTCACCTAAAGTTTTCACGGTTTAGGAGGACGTGAGATTGTCTATGCTTATGACGCAGCGGGATGTCCGGTAGCCATGGGTGGACAAAATCCCTGAAGAGAGAAAAAAAAAGTCTGAAAAAGAAGATTTTTCTGGAAGATTTTAGGGACATACGACGGGGAGCCATCACAGAGGTCTTCTTCCAGAAATTGTAGGAAACGCCCAAATAAATTTTTCTCGTTTTTTTTGCCAAAATATCTAGAAGCATGTTTTTTGCCTAAAAGATCAAGAAAAACCTCCCAAAAAATCCTGAAGAAAAGGTACTCCTCGGCATATGACGGAAATCCCTTTAAAATGTAATAAAAAGGAGCGCTAGGAAGATTCTGAGATTGTGGAAAACTTCCAAAAATGGGGGTAAAATAGGGTAGAGGAAAAAAACGGAGAATGCGTAAAGAAATCGGGAAAAAAAGGTTGGTTTCTTGGTCCAATAAGAGCAGAAAACCGAAGAAAAGTTGGGCTGATTGGCTGTTTCTTGGAGAATTGATGCTAATGACAGAATTATTGTTTGTTGCAGAGATCCCAGCAGAATAAGAGAATCGATCTGGAACTCGGATCGAACACGGAAATCGTCTGCCTTCTCATCGACAAGCCTCCGAGCTACGAGTCGATTTCTGAAGCTCCTCCTTCCTACCAGGCTGTCATCACAGGCGCCTACATAATCCCTGTCCACAAACAATACCCTTAAGAAAAACACCGGCTATCTCCAAAGGAGACAAACAAACACCATGGAAAAAATCCAGTCTCACCCGGTTTTTTCGATAAAAAATCGGTCCGAGATAACCTCTTCGGGGGAAAAAAACAAGACGACGTTCCTTGTAAAAGGAAACTATTTTTATTAATTATTTTTAAAATAATTAATCAAAGATTTTAAATTTGAACGCCCAAATTTGCAAAATAATATTCTTTTGTTTAATTTATGTAAAATGTTATCGCCTTTTCACTATAATTATGATAAGACCGTGGAAAAACAGAAAAAATGAGGACCAATATTAACATCTTATCGTCTTAGGTCAACGAAAGGAATAAAGAAAAATAAGATTACGAGATGTAATAATTTGTTCTAGACACGTACCTGTTTTATTACTACTTTAAGTTGTAAATATTGTAAATAAAATAAAAATTAATACAAAAATTAGGCCCTAATTTCTTTTTTATTACCAAGTTCCCAACAAACAAGATTTCAGGTTTTTCCGACAGGGACTTCAGAATTTTTCGTATTTGCTATATAGGCTTTTTTAGCTTCTTTTAAATATTGTTCAAAATTTTGCGTGACACCATCCGCAGTTTCTTCCCACCTATAAACATTAAATTATATAAAATATTATTTAAAAAAATTACTTTTTGGCTAGTTTTTTGTATCTTTCTACTTGAAGTTTTTGATCTTTACACTCCGGGCAGGGCATTTGTCGTCTTCTGAAATTAAAATTGAAATTAATAAGTTTTTAGACAAATTGAAATATCTTGTATCAGGGTTTACCAGTTTCATTTTTCGATTGAGTTCTTTAAAGATTTCAATTTTTTTCGACCTGAGACAAGATATTTCTTGAATTTTGGTAAAACGTCGCTGGAAGTTAGAATAGGTTATATGAATGAAATCTTTTTTTTTCAAAAATCACCTAAGTTAAAAATGTGTTTTGTCAAACTGGGACAGAGACTGCCTCCAAATTCAAATTGTTTGCCAAAGCCTTGACTACTTCGTTGTTCCAGACTAACCTGAGTTGGGCCAAAAGCGATTCGGTGTCACCGTGCAAAGAAGCAACCTGTCGCCGCAGTGAATCCCTTTCTTCGGTCCACTGCACTAAATCTGACTGTCTTCTAAAAATAGAAACCAAAATTAAATCTATGAAAACAAATATTGCCTAACGTGAGCCTAAAGCAAATTTTAATCTGGCAATTAAAATTTGCTTTACTACTATCATTATTGTTTACGTAATAAAGCAAATTTTAAAATTACCGAGGGTAAAATGGCCGTTCTTGGCAGGATTTTCTTGACATGGACTTATTAATTTTAAGACGAGAATCTTTTTTCTTGGGCTGGTACCTGAAAATTTGTCTAAAATAAATGGAATTTTTTCATCCCTTACTTGGATCGCATTTCTTCTAATTCGTGATGGAGCGATTTCGTTTTTTCCATCGTTTGGTTGTGCCGTATGCGAAATTCAGATTTGACAGATTCATTTTCTAAACTCACTTTATTCTTTTCCTGAAGAAATTTGATTAAATTTTTTTCTGAATGGAGGTCAACGTACGATTGTCAGCGTGTGAAGCTGAGTTTGAAGATCAGTTATTTTGTTTTCCATTTCTTTCCTTGTCCTCTCGACTTCTTTCGCCAATTTTTGTTCCGCAGCCGTCAATATCTCCGCCATTGCATCTTCTAATCTGGCTTTTTCTTCTTTAAAAAAATAAATTATTAAAATAAGAAGCGCTGCCACCAGTTACGTCATATTACCTGTTATGCTAGCTTCGTTTGCTAAGGCATCCTGTGCCATAGCAAGAGCATCAGTGACTTTGTCTCTTGCTTGTAAACTGACTTTTTCTGCTTGAAATAGAAGTTCTTTAGTTTGCTCCAAAGATTCCTTCAGCTCGTTCCTCTCTTTTATAACTTGTTCAAGTTCTGAAGAGCTTTTCGCCACGCTTGTTTTGGCTTCCTAAAAACAAATGAATCATCAATAAAATTGATAAATATTGTTATAATTCAAGGACGTTGCAAGAAGATAGACAATAGTCGGCGTTTCCAATAAACGCCTAAAAATCCGGAAAAAATATACCTAGCTTTCTTTTCTAAATTATGACAGCCAGAAAACCGAACGAAAATCCGCGAAATGGGGAGTTTATTTTGCAGAAAAGCGTCAAAAATGCATAAAAAGAGCGTTTTTTGGCACTGGAAAATGGGAGATGAGTAGAAATGCGATTGTGCTTCAAATAAAATTTAATAGATGGCTCGCCAAGCTGTAATGAATACGTGTTTAAGTTCCAAAGGCTATCAGTAGATGGTATCAAAGTCAATGAACTTGTGAAAAACAGTAAAAAATTTCAATTTACGAACCTGATATTGTCTTTTAATCTCATGAAGCTCAGATTCGATGGTTCTATTTTTGTTGTTTGACTTATCTAATTCACTTTCTAAAAGCTCCACTTTACGTTCCATAAGTTTGATGGCTTCTGAATAGTCTTTTTGCATCTAGAAAATAAAAAGGAAAATTGGGATAGAACAGCTGTTTTGATGGCTTTAGAAGAGTTGCAGCATAAAAAAAAAAAAGTGGTTCAACGAGTTTGTTTACTGGAGTAAAGACCGAGGCTACTTAATTTGCCAAGGGGTGAGAATTAAGTAGCCCCTTCTCCGCCTGCCATGTCCCTATAGCCTCTTTAAACCCAAAAGGTATTCTAATGAAAAGGAAAAAAAAAGTCTAGAAGCTTTTGGAGTTTCTGACTTACTTCTTCCATTCGAAAAGCCAATTTTTCAGCTTCGGCCGCCCATTTTAAAGCTTCTTCTCTTTTAGCGTCTGCCGCCTCTTTGGCAAGGTTCCACATTTCCACAGCACAGTCACGTTCCTAAAAACCATATGGTAAAATGACGTCAGAACAGCTGGATGTTATGGTCTAGTGCTGATTCTAAATTGCAAGTTGCTTACTCCATAGAGTGATGAAAATTTTTTTTACCTTAGCTAAAGATTCGAGTCTTTTCTTAATTTTTTCCGACGAGGAGACAAAAGCGTCGGATTTCTTCCTTTCGGAAACGGATTCGTCCGAATACCTTTCGTCTGCGTCCATTTCCAACTTTGAGTCGCCGTCTTTTTCACCGTTTATTCCGCCACCACGTTCATTTCTGGGTCGATGTTGTAAATTTTGTTGGTTCGGACCGAAATTACAAGAATTGATATTTTTGTGATTATGGTGGTGATAAACAGATGTTTTGTTTCGGGCTTCGCCTTCTCCTTGGTAGGCACCGAATGTCGCTTTTTGCGTTTCCAACGGCAACACCGTCCCGAAACATCGGCCACCGTGTCGGCAGTACCTCGAACGCCCCTGCGTCGACCTCATTTTTAAATACAAACGGCCTTTTAAATTTTAAATTTTAACTTTTTATCTTAGCATGTTTTTAGAATTGAATTATTTTCCATGTGTTGCTATTAGGCTGCTTGAGAGGTTGTAATCACTCAACCTAATAATTGTATACATTTCTGGGTCTTGCTATTTAATTCTTTCTGGTGATTAAAGCAGTATTTAGCTGGTAATGTATTAATTTTTCCCGTTTTCCTCGTTAAAAAAAGTTTCACAAGGATGAGACGAAACAAGGGGGTTATAGGTGGAGGATTTAATTTAGGCAAAGTCTGTGCTTTAACCCCCTCCTTCGCCTCCATCAACCTTTCTCGTCCTTCCTTGCGAACCAACAAACCTCATTCACTTTCCACCTCATATAATGAGACAACCCCTTCCCTTCCTTTTCTCCATAATCCGCCAACTTATAAACGATCCCTCTCATTATTTATACTTAAATTGGCCACTTTTTTCACATCCACCCTTACCTGTTTATCAACCGTAAAATTTTTTATTGAGCGCTCTCTTTTCCGATTTAATTAATTACCTACGATTTCGTTCAATGGTGCATAAAGTTTCGTAATTCGAAACAAAAATAATTGATTTTTCAATTGAGGCGCTCCGGGTACGAAGGGCGAACTCGACAAAACGTAGTTTCGAGATATTCGCATTTTAAAGTTTCGGTTTTTACGTATTTAAAGGGGAAAAAATGGCGAACTCAACATAAAAATTATATGGGTGTATTCACCAAGAGGTCTAGAATCTGAAAATGAAAAAAAAACTGGAGGACCCTTCCCCAAAAACCCGACGTCGAGGGTATCACAATAACTTCTTTAAGGAAGTTAAAAAATTTGTCCGATGTCGAGTTCGCCCTTCGTACCCGGAGCGCCTCAATTATCTATTTAGTACCGTAATAATTTCATAGGCAATTCTTTTACCCAGATATCGAAAGCTTTTCGCTGCAGATGATAAGATAAGAAAAGCATAATCCTCAGGGGAAATACCCGAGGAGTACACTACTGAAAAGGGTGTTTTTTGGACAAAAAATTTTAAAAACGCCCAAAAGAAGAAGACCGCGGAAAAGGCTCAGAAATCCAAAAATGAGATATTTCTGACGGCAAAAAGTCCGAAAATGGGAGGGGATTTCGGGCATCAGAAATCTCTCAAAATGTTGAAATTTAGCAGGTTCCTATAGGCTGAAAGTTTTCTTATCTTCCCGTATATCAAAGAAGGAGGGTAAAGTGTTTAAAAGAGGTATCAGTGTGTGAATCGTTTTTGAGGAAGTGGGGTGTTTTGTGAGTCGGGAAACGTGTGTGCACCGATCAGTGAACCCGGCTCGCTCATGCACGCACCGATGATTCTCTTTAATGACGTCACAGGTTCACCCCTCTTCCGAAACTACGTAAAGAACTCCCCCTTTTTTCCTTCGACAGGCTTGACCACAAGAAAAAAAAATTTAAGTCGAATTTATTGTTTTCGCCAAAAGATGTTCTACAGAAAAAAGTTTTGTTTGGACTGACGTCACAACTCCTCTTAACAGCGTCAACTCCCTGGACAACCTCCTTTCCAACTTTCTCATTTCATTAACCATCCGATCTGTAAAAAAATATATTAATTTTTTATTTAAATACTTACCGGTATGACAAAGCTGATCGAAAGCCGACGAAACCGTCGCAGTCGCCGTAGCGACCAAAGTTTCTGTCGCGATGTGACATTTTGTTTCTACAAGCTCTTCACGGGTCGATGTTGTATTCAAAATAGGGAATTGGACCGTTTTGTTTTGTCCCGTTCGTCCGATTAAACAGAAAAGAATCACAATATAAAACATTTTATATAAAATTTTATGTTTTCAACAGAAGGACCATGACAGTTTAAACTGAGAGTTCAGACTGAATAAAAATAAACTAGTGGAGTGTTTAAAAAAAACTACTTTTTTAAAAATAGAATTTATATTTATTTTTCATTATTAAAATCGTTAATGAAGTCTCATTTTATAAGTACATTTCCATATTTCACAAAGACAAACGGTTGAATGAAATCTTTAAAAAGACAAAATAATTTTAGGTTAAAATTAGTACGGAAAAATTACCGATAAAAGACCGCTAATGGCATGGAAA
>JACGAQ010001368.1:0-61793 GCA_014119065.1 Orius insidiosus | reverse complement strand
GGCTTGGATAAACCAGGCATACTTGTGCTTATAATACCTATTTCTGTCATACCTGAAGTTATATTAACAAATTTTTTCCCGAGAATTTTTATTATAATAATTACCGTAACCTTGAAGTACAGGAGTTTTTTTAAAGAGTTCCTTTTGTATTTTTAAAGTACTATCAGCACTTAAAATCGCACCCCCGACATGTACCATAAGGAGACTGCTTAAATCGTAGGCCCCTCTCCCGGGAAAGTTAACCATCGAACGAAGTGCAGTCGGTGATGTAAACCAAATATTCACCTTAAATTAAATATTTGAAAAGTGTGGGAATTTAAGATCATCATGTTGGCAGGATTGAAGAAGTATGGCGGATGAGTTTAGTTTGTGTAGAGAGAAGAGAGAGTGCAGTGTGAGAGTTGAGTCGTATCGATATTTTTTGTGAAGAATCAGTGAAGTTTGTTTTAGAGAAAGAATTAAGAGTTGAGTTTTGGGAAGAGAAGTGAAGAACGTGAAGATAAAGTTTGGTTTCATTTGAGTAGAAATAAATTAAAAGAACTAAAAATATCATTGTAATTTCTTTTCTCTTTTAACCTCACTCATAAGATTGGATCCTATAAAAGTGTATTATTAAAATACGTTATTACCCTGTAGTTATGAATTGCACTAAAGATGACCGCTTCTTTTGCGGGGCCACGCAAGAAAACCAACCTAAGACCTCCCAGGACGCTTGTGAAAAACATCATTACTCCGCTAAGCCAAAAATTGGAGACGTCAGTAGCACTGTTGGTTGCGCATCAGGTCTTTTTCCTCCGCTGCAATACAGAGTGTAACTTCTTTATTTAAAATTAAGTTTAAAATGTAAGCAAAACGAAGAACTTGGTTTTAACTTACGCAGTTTTTACACAATTAAGGATATAAAAATCTGAAAGTTGCACCCCTTTAGACAACCCTGTTGTTCCAGACGTAAAAAGAATCATCGCTGTATGTTCTTCAGGGTTAGTTACGCTCGGTTTAAACTCCGGATCAGTAGGTTGGCGAAGGTCCTTAAAATAAAAAAATTGCTTCTTCTTTTAAATTTTTTCTGTTAAACCTGAAAGACGTGAAACTATGCTTCTTCCCGGATACCACAGAAGAGGAGACACCGAGATCAAAGATACTGCAAGCTCAACTTTTCTTAAGGTTTTTCCACTTTCTGTATAAACCACAGTAGGAGAAACTAAGTCCATAAGAGCAGCCATTTCGTCTAAAAAAAAAAAAAAAAAAAAAAACTGAGCCGCTCTACATGGTGTTAGGAAAATTAGGTGTACAAAATGAAACTCGGCTAAAATCCACAAAATTCAAATTTACCCTGTGGCTGAGTTTCATTTTGTATACCTAATAAATAAAAATTGTAGGAAATTTAATTCTCTATAAGTTTGTACTTAATTTTTTTTTCTAGGATGCACCATTTTCGGAAATAATTTTTTTAATAAATTTATCTTGAAAACAGTGCGTCCTAGAGAAAAATGAATAGAATAAAAATTAAAGAGAATTAAATTTCAACAGATTTTATTTAGTGCATTTTTTCAATATCTGTAACGGTTTACGATTTACAAGCCTTTAAAAATTAACCTTCTTAATGGTTATACTTCAAACCTCTTACACGGAGAAGGTCAACTTTTGATGGACTTTAACGCCTAAAATGTTCAAAATTTTGAAAAAATGAACTAGGTGAACAAAATGAAACTCGGCTAAAATCTAAATAATTCTTTACCCTGTAGTTGAGCTTCATTTTGTACACCTAATATTGGATAGATTGTGTCTGTAGAAAGGCGTAATTTCTCTGATATTTTTTTTTTTTTCTTTTCTCCATGTTAACTGATTTTTACAAGCGATATTCGGACAAATACTTCCGTGTGTAGCAAAAATCCATACTTTGAATAGAAGATTAGAATATCAATATTTATTCGACCGGAACCAATCAAATAAAACAAAACTTATTCTCTTCTTTATGTCACGAAGAAAAGTTGTTATTTATTTTGTTAGGTTAATCAACTTTGGCTAAATGGCTTTAAAAAAGTTTTAAAAAGCCTTCACCTAAATGTCCACAAAATGAGCTAATTGGAATAAACTAAAAACCGCTTTTTACGTTTATCATCATCACGTAATGTAGTACATAGATCAATTTAATCATTTTTCGTCGCTACTATTATTGTACAAAATGAAACTCGGCTAAAATCTACAAATTCAAATTTACCCTGTGGCTGAGTTTCATTTTGTAACCATAAATAAAACTTGTAGGAAATTTAATTCTCTATAAATTTGCACTTAATTAGTTTTTTCTAGGATGCACCATTTTCGGAAATAATTTTTTTAAATAATTTATCTTGAAAACAGTGCGTCCTAGAGAAAAAATGATAGAATAAAAATAAAGAGAATTGAATTTCCCAGATTTTTTTAGTGCATTTTTTCAATATCTGTAACGGTTTACGATTTACAAGCTTTAAAAATTAACCTTCTTAATGGTTATACTTCAATAACCTTCTTACACGGAGAAGGTCAACTTTTGATGGACTTTAACGCCTAAAATGTTCAAAATTTTGAAAAATGACTACTAGGTGTACAAAATGAAACTCGGCTAAAATCTACAAAATTCAAAACCCTGTGGCTGAGTTTCATTTTGTACACCTAATAAGTATTAGGAAAAGCTGTTTATTTTTTGACTTGCGTATTTTTGTGAATTTCTGGTCCATTGTTTGTCTACTTTTAAGGCTTTTAAACAAAAGATAAGTTTATCAGCTTTAACTTCCTCAATTTTAATGTTAACGTAAATTATTACGAAATCATTCTTAGATTCAATGACTTGCCTTTATGAAAATTACATATAATTAAAAATCGTATCTTTTTAAACGATTTTATCAAAAAATCATAGGTAGTAAGAATTGGGAATCGCTGACCCACTGCGCTGTTTGTATTTAAACATAGGTTTAAAAAACCGAAAAAAATTCACTTAATCCTTTTTATCGGTGTATTATTAAAAACGAAAAATTGATTTTCTTCAACTATTCGTAAGAAAAAATCAATAATCTTATTCGCGCTAGCCTCAATTACAGCATCGATTCCTAAGTTTTACATAATAAAATAAGCAGATGGGTCGGTCTTCTTTTCGTCATTATAAAATAATTTTAGTTTTCTTCGTATAATGCACAATTATTAATTTTTTAATCTTTCTATCGATTGCTTATTAAAAATTCATCGACAATTTTTAGCGAATTTCCAGTAAAATATTTAGAAATATGTATTGCGTAATAAAAACTAAAATATTTGTTTTACATCATAAAACGGTGACATTTCATGATCGCGTTTTATCATTTATGTATGGGCAAATTTTCTAGAACGTGGTCCAAAAATATAATTACTACGGAACGGGATCACTGTTAAAATATTTAGGATTTCTCTATCGTGGCTTTGCCTTAAAACAGCCTTAAAATAATTCCTGTCACTCTGAAATCCTTGTATAGCCATTGTAGGTTTACCAAACAAATATTAGGTACAAATGAAACTGGCCACAGGGTAAATTTGAATTTGTAGATTTTAGCCGAGTTTCATTTGTACACCTAGTAGTTCATTTTTTCAAAATTTTAAACATTTTAGGCGTTAAAGTCCATCAAAAGTTGACCTTCTCCGTGTAAGAAGGTTATTGAAGTATAACCATTAAGAAGGTTAATTTTTAAAGGCTTGAATCTAAACCGTTACAGATATTGAAAAAATGCACTAAATAAAATCAGTTGGAAATTCAATTCTAATTTTTATCTATTCATTTTTTCTCTAGGGCGCACTGTTTTCAAGATTTTATTTAAAAAAAATATTTTCCGAAAATGGTGCATCCTAGAAAAAAATAACTAAGTAGAATTTATAGAGAATTAAATTTCGTACAATTTTATTTATTAGGTGTACAAAATGAAACTCAGCCACAGGGTAAATTTGAATTTTGTAGATTTTAGCCGAGTTTCATTTTGTACACCTAATAGTTTAAAATCCCGAAATGAACCAAAAACTGATTCAAAAAATGATTCTTTGGCCTTTGATTCAAGACAACCTCAGCAATCTAACCACTTGACGTGACTTTTGCAATAATGTCAACAGAGAGCATCTCAATCTGTCCATCAAAATAAAATTTTAAAAAACATAAAATTGATTGGATATTTTTTTAAGAAGGATTTTTTCAAAATTTCTTTTTGCAAAATCTGATCGCGTGTACCTATTTTAAATGTATTTTTATAGCATAAAGGAATAGAAACGATTTAATTCCGTTTTAAATGAACGGGCACCCATGCCCAAGGGCGGCATATTTAATTCATACCCAAATCAATGATAAAAGAGCAAAAGAAAACCTTTCTTTATTTTTATTTTCTAGAGGCTTCCTAAATGTGGCAAAAGTGACATTCTTGACAAAATTGAAAGTGATTTTGGCGTTGTAAAATAATTTTGTTGGTTTGGCTTCGCTAATTGTTTTGATGCATTTTTCAAACCTGCGTTTAATGAAGGGTCGATGGGTGCGACAGTTGCTCCGATGAAGATGCAAGCGAGGAACATGATGTGGCACTCTTGGCTGTTATAACTGACGACGGCGACGACCGAATTTTCGGTTATTCCTTCAGCTTTGAGTCCCTGTACGACGAGAGGCTTTCCCTCACGAGATGCCCGTAGGTAAGCTCACGTCCTGTCTCGACTTCAATCTGTGCAAAAAAAGTTTACAAAATTTTCAGAAGAAAAAAAATACCTCTGCGGTCGATTTGACATGATGTTTCCTCATAGATGCGAGGACGAGATCGGCGAGAGAGAAGTTCGCGTCGAAATCCGTAGCGGGTGGTCCCGAAATTTCGATCACGTTGTTCTCGTCCGTCATGTCTTCAGCTCGCGTCCGGAAGCGTTCTACGCGACAGACCGCAAATTCATTGTCCAAGATGCGCTCGCGCATTCATGCCCAGTCGATGAATCAAAGCCTTTGTGGTCAAAACGCAATTTTACCTCTGTCATTATTGATCAACAACATTATAACATTTTTATGTTCTCATTTCTTACTATCCTCTCACTCTAAATACCAAAAAGATAACTGAATTCTGCCTCGTCACTTCCCACTCTTCGAAGAACAAGGTTGATGATTTCGTTCCGAAAACTTCGTTTTTACTCCTCTCGAACATGTCTCCTGGCAAAATAGCTCCACTTTTCAATACTAAGAAGAAAAATAAAATTTGTACTGCGTTTTACTCTGAAAAAGGGAACCACCCAAAAAAAGTACTAGTCTAGAGCTGGCTCCGACGGGAACTTCCTTAAAGAGAAGAAACAATATAGGAGGGGGAAGTTTTTTTTTCTTTGAACCATCTTTAAGTTTTTTTTTTTTTTTCAAAATTTTCTAAGTTTTCTCTTAGGTAGATTCTTACCTATTAGGTGTACAAATGAAACTCGGCTAAAATCTACAAAATTCAAATTTACCCTGGCTGAGTTTCATTTTGTACCTAATAAATAAAATTGTAGGAAATTTAATTCTCTATAAATTTGTACTTAATTATTTTTTTCTAGGATGCACCATTTTCGGAAAATATTTTTTTTTAAATAAATTTATCTTGAAAACAGTGCGTCCTAGAGAAAAAATGAATAGAATAAAATAAAGAGAATTGAATTTCCAACAGATTTTATTTAGTGCATTTTTTCAATATCTGTAACGGTTTACGATTACAAGCCTTTAAAAATTAACCTTTTAATGGTTATACTTCAATAACCTTCTTACATGGAGAAGGTCAACTTTTATGGACTTTAACGCCTAAAATGTTAAAATTTTGAAAAAATGAACTACTAGGTGTACAAAATGAAACTCGGCTAAAATCTACAAAATTCAATTTACCCTGTGGCTGAGTTTCATTTGTACACCTAATAGTTTTTTCTAAATAATTTTTTTTTGAAAAATTTTTTAAGTATCAGGTAGAAATAATGAGATTTTGCCCGAGAGGTCCCTCTAGTAAGGGAGGAAGTATGAAATGTCTCCCTACTAAAATGAATAATGATAATTAACGTAAAAAAATTACCATTCCAATTTTTTTTACACCAAAAATTTGTAAAAAATATAGAAGTAATTGGTGAAGATTTGGTGAATTTCGGACCAACGGTTCGGTTCGGCCGCAGCGAATTTTTAAAATTTCAAACAGATATATCTCCGCCATTTTTTCGAATTCAAAAATCGCCCTCGTCAGTTTCTTGTTCACCGACTAAAGAATTTGGTGAAAATCGGTTGAAAACTGTGGCCGTAAAGTGTTCCGGAAAAAATGCTACGGCGGCCGGCATTACAGAAAAAGTTGAGATCGGTAAGATCAATATTGATTTGACCCTCCGGGGTCTGGAAGACCCTTCCCAAAAACCGACGTGGAGGGTACCACAATAACTTCTTTAAAGGAAGTTAAAGTCGCCACTTGAGATATGACGCAACTATCAGTCTAGCCAACATGACTGCAAAGTTTAAAACTTCATTCATTTAAAAAAAGAAAGGTACAAGGATACGATGACTGTAGGAAAACATAAATTCAATTTTTTCAAAGCTCAATTCGAAAATAAACTTTTTCGGTCATTCCTAATTGCCGGAAAGCGTCGCGGAAAGGTTATTCGTCCACAGATCTGTACTTGTCCAGTTAAAAACATCTTTGATAACCTTTCGATAAAACAATGCCATATTGATTTCAATCAAAACAATTTCGTTTTTGTTTTCTTTAATTTGACAATTCGTTCTGCTTACTTCGGTAGATCCTGCAAATCGTGTGTCTAATATACTGAGTCGCCATTACATCACGCTTCGCTTCTAAACTAAAAGGAAACCTAAAAATATGGATCTGTGCTGTGAAATAGTAAGAAGACTTCGAGAAGATGTAAGCACAATATTGTATTTTTTTAATAAATATCTGGCCCTGTTGACCCCTAAAATCTATAAAAATAATTAAAAACTTAGCCTCGTTTTAATAAACGATAATTCATTCTTCTTTTTAGTTATTTTGCCTGTTTTGTAAAAGCGTTTGTGTAATTTTTAAATATGTGTTCAGATAAATCGGATCTTCTTCGACGGAAAAGTTTACACTTCGATTGAAACAGTTTACGAGCAGAAGGTCCTCAAATACGACCTAATCATCAACGAGTTCAACTAAAATCGACCTGCCATAAAAAAATCGCTTCGTACTCATCTCTCACTCACAGCAAACGAGTGGAACACATGTTCAAAGCCATGGAGTTTTTCGAGTTCATCAAATTGACTAGAATGCTCTTGGAGCACAAGCTGGAAGAAAAGTGTAAAAATCTTCAATTTATGAGTTGCAATGGTAGTTTAATCATCTCGTTTTCATTATAAAATTTGTTTTAGGATTGCCTTTGGGCTTGTATTTAACAAAACTGAGCGATTTTATTGCTCTTGTTGAAAAAAACTATATTGTCTTATTCACGCATCCGGGATGTGTTGCAGCCTACTATAAGTTGGAAAAACAAGTAATTTTTCAATTTTTCTTTTCTTTATTACTGGTCGTTATTTAAACTTTTGAAAGTAAGTTCTTTATTCTCCATATTAGGTGTACAAAATGAAACTCAGCCAGGGTTTTGAATTTTGTAGATTTTAGCCGAGTTTCATTTTGTACACCTGGTAGTTCATTTTTCAAAATTTTAAACATTTTAGGCGTTAAAGTCCATCAAAAGTTGACCTTCTCCGTGTAAGAAGGTTATTGAAGATAACCATTAAGAAGGTTAATTTTTAAAGGCTTGTAAATCGTAAACCGTTACAGATATTGAAAAAATGCACTAAATAAAATCTGTTGGAAATTTAATTTTCTTTAATTTTTATTCTATTCATTTTTCTCTAGGACGCACTGTTTTCAAGATAAATTTATTTAAAAAAAAATTATTTTCCGAAAATGGTGCATCCTAGAAAAAAATAATTAAGTACTTTATAGAAAATTAAATTTCCTACAATTTTTTTTATTATATCTTCTGCCAAGAACATTTTGGAGTATGATTTCGATAGGTAAAAGTTTGAGTCAAACTTTTCTTGATACACTTTTGCTATTCATCTCAATTGGAACTTAAACCGTGTGAACTAAATTTTCTTTCTATTAAACTTAAAAATAAGAACCTTAAATATTAATATTAAACCCTTAAAAAATAAAACTTAAAAAGATAATTGTTGTTTTTTATTTTTAGATTAAAACTTCATTGTCAACAATGCTGTCTTCGTGCGACGGTTTGGAAGGGATGATCGCATACGTCGACTCTGCTGTTCCATTATTGTCACATTTAATTGCGCTCATAGATAGTTACAACTTAAGTCCATTGTAAGTGTACATCACAGTTGACTTCGCAGGTTACTAAAGGTTAATATAACCTATAATATGGGTTTAAGCCAACAGAACACGCGAGCTTTCTTCCATTTTCTGCGTATTAAATACGTTTTGTTCTCTTGTCTGCTCTTTAATTAGATTTTAATCTGCTTGATTTATAAATCTAAGAAAATAATTAATCCCCTCGTTTTTCAAAGTTAATTGGATGAAAGCTCTTCTTGAAAGCTGTTATGGCATAAATGTTGATGTATTAGGTGTACAAAATGAAACTCAGCACAGGGTAAATTTGAATTTTGTAGATTTTAGCCGAGTTTCATTTTGTACACCTGTTCATTTTTTCAAAATTTTGAACATTTTAGGCGTTAAAGTCCATCAAAAGTTGACCTTCTCCGTGTAAGAAGGTTATTGAAAATAACCATTAAAAGGTTAATTTTTAAAGGCTTGTAAATCGTAAACCGTTACAGATATTGAAAAAATGCACTAAATAAAATCTGTTGGAAATTTAATTCTCTTTAATTTTTATTCTATTCATTTTTTCTCTAGGACGCACTGTTTTCAAGATAAATTTATTTTTAAAAAATTATTTCCGAAAATGGTGCATCCTAGAAAAAAATAATTAAGTACAAATTTATAGAGACTTAAATTTCCTACAAGTTTTATTTATTAGGTGTACAAAATGAAACTCAGCCACAGGGTAAATTTGAATTTGTAGATTTTAGCCGAGTTTCATTTGTACACCTAATATTTATTCATTTTTAGATCTGATTTTTATGAATTCTACCGTCATAAATATTTTGGACTTGATACACCAGAACAGTCTGAGTTTGATTATAAAAATGGGATTTTGTCTTTATACTGCATTTTCAACAAGGGTGATACTGAAGAAGATACAACTCCTGTGATTTCCAGCGGCAGTCCAGAACGGTAAGAAATTTATAAATAAACTTCAAAAATTTACTTTTTATAGATTTATGAAGAGTGCTAGAGATCTGGCGAAAACTATTTTTGAAACGGACTTTGTAGAACGTCGTCCGATTTCTGCAGTTGGAATAACTGGCGTTAACAACGGCTGTTTGGATCCGAATTTCCTGGATACACTCCACACTCTCCCAATCAACCACCTCACCGATCTTCCGAACATAAGAAGAACTCGTGGACGACCAAGAAAACCAAACTATTTTTCGTATTAATTTAAAAACAAATTTCTTCATTTAATTTTCGTTTTCTAGACTTCCTAAGAATGAATCGACGTTTAAATACGCAATCCGTGTCTCCAACGACCCATTGTCAATTAATGATTTAGAATGATTTACTTAGTAAAAATTAACAAGCTAAATTAAACTTTTATTATTTTACACTTTCTTATTGTTTTTTTGGTGGGACCCAAGCTTGGATTTTCGGGCGGGTCGTAGTGTACGGCACATACTGCCCAGGTGTGCCGGAAAGGTTCTCATCGTGGTCCAACATCCAAGAATATTTAGGTCGTGAAGGATCCTAAAATATTTGATAGAAAAATAACTTTTTTTTAATACTACAGTACTTTGAATGGAGGAAGATCTGTCTTGTAATGAAGCCATCCGTACCATTCGGCGGGGACTTGGCTCCCATCGTAATCTAAAAAGTATTTGTCTGCATACTCGATCCACCTGTTCCTTCCTAGAAATAATATTTCATAACAATATCACAAAAAACATTTTAAATTCATCTTCCAGAAATGACTGGCCCTTATTTGTAAGCATTTCTTTTTAGGTGTACAAAATGAAACTCAGCCACAGGGTAAATTAGAATTTTGTAGATTTTAGCCGAGTTTCATTTTGTACACCAAGTAGTTCATTTTTTCAAATTTTAAACATTTTAGGCGTTAAAGTCCATCAAAAGTTGACCTTCTCCGTGTAAGAAGGTTATTGAAGTATAACCATTAAGAAGGTTAATTTTTAAAGGCTTGTAAATCCTAAACCGTTACAGATATTGAAAAAATGCACTAAATAAAATCTGTTGGAAATTTAATTCTCTTTAATTTTTATTCTATTCATTTTTTCTCTAGGGCGCACTGTTTTCAAGATAAATTTATTTAAAAAAAAAAAATTATTTTCCGAAAATGGTGCATCCTAGAAAAAAATAATTAAGTACAAATTTATGGAGAATTAAATTTCCTACAATTTTTATTTATTAGGTGTACAAAATGAAACTCAGCCACAGGGTAAATTTGAATTTTGTAGATTTTAGCCGAGTTTCATTTTGTACACCTAATACATACCCCTGACATGATTATAATCGTAGATATGACTATAGTACGATTACGAACATGCTCTCGGTTGATCCTGAAAATCAAGGACTGTGTTATCATCAACCAACGAGAGCCCTCTGACTCCTAAGGTTCCTCAATAGCTACCTTGAAAAAACCGAAGGAAAGGAAGGAATTTCAAGGAAAACTTGAGAAAAAGTTCCTAAAGGAACGCTTATTAATACAGTCCTTAAAGAATACTGGCTCACTGCCTGAGCAACAAATTAAATACAAAATAGGTACCTAAAAAATGTTGAAGAAAAAATAGTTTACCATAAAAGTAATAGTTGTTCTCATAATATTTATTCCCGTATTTATCTTCTCCGACGAGCTCTCCCAACTTAAGCTCGTCTTGTCTAAAAAATATGATATTATATCCATAAATTCTCATTTATCGATCTACCTGAATAGTTTGAAAAGAGATGCCCTGATTCCTCCGTTTTGTTTAATGATCGCGAAGAAGTTGCCCCATTTGTCGAGGCCCATAAATTTTGACATTTTTACGAGAAATCAAATTTTAATATTTGAGAAAATTATTTTTCTTTTTATCTTATCAAACTAGAAGTGAGGTTATTATTTGTTGTGTACTCATTCTTTTAATGACGTCATAACCCTCAAATTGGTTAACTTCTGTAGCGCGCAGGAGGACGATAAGGAGTAAGGACGAAATTGCTTGAAATCATAGACCTCTCATAATTTGTTATCCATTTTAGCCAATTGCTTGTATTTACACACACAAATAAAAAAAATCCCCATTTAACCAGTTTTTTAATCGTTTTAGATCTATGATTAAGATTCATAATCATAATTAATGTGATTACGAATAAAGCCGTATTCATATTCTAGGAACGCGGTAGCGTTCCGCCCCGCCAAGCAACACCCAGTCCGAAGACGTCAGAAAACGGTACCTACCAAGTGTATGTTTACTGGACGTCACGATTTGCGTTTTTCAGGTATCTGGATCTCGGCTCCCTGTGGACCGATCGACTTGAAATTTGCTACAGATTTACTTTGATATGATATGAGTAAACGCTGAAAATTTCAAGTCGATCGGTCCACAGGGAGCCGAGATATAAAAGTCTGAAAACCGGTTTTTCGCCTTTACCGTGTTCTTCTTCTTCTTATTCAGCTAGACAAGGCTACAGCCTCTCCTAGCGCACCGATTGACTTGAAATTTTGCACAGAGCTTCCTTTCAACTTGAGCCAGTGCCTTTTGAAAGATTTACCCCGAAATCTTAACTTAAAAAAAGTTAGGAACAAAAAACTGAAATTTTAGGGTAATTTTAGCCACTTTAACGGGTACACAGCCTGGAGACAAGACCAATCGACTTGAAAATTGTGCACAGAGCTTCCTTCTGAGTTTAGCAATGAGGACGGATTCGGAAATGGGTCATCCAGACCCCTCAGGGTCAATTTGACCAGTGATCATTGTCTGTGGCGCCGGCTGTACACCCGATTTACACCATAAGGTCGAATTTCGGAAATGGGTCTTCCAGACCCCTTGGGGTCAATTTGACCAGTGATCATTTTTCGATCGTCAGTAGTCTGAGGCGCCTTCTGTACATCCGATTTACACCACTATCGGCTGGCTTAATTATTACGCTACATACGCTATTAATTTAATGCTACCATTTTTCCCGGGCAACTGAAACAACGCGCGGTTCTTTTAGGAGTTTTACGATTCATTTGAATTTAAACTACAAAAAGATATGATATCCCCACAAAAAACACCCCGTGTAAAAAACACCCCGCCTCGCAAAAATCCTTTTACATCAGCCGGAAAAAGTTGTGATATCAACTTCCCCGCCCTCAAATGAGCGAGAAGAGTCGATACGCCCGAGTGGTAGGTACGATGATGTGAGAAGCATGATGCCCGTGCTCCCGTTTTCAATGCTCCCCTTGGCGGCATCGCGAAATGTTAGTTTACAGGGACGTAGTTAAGACGTGCTGTGCGTTCTTCGGGAAAAATCGTTATGATTCAAACACTCAGACATACGTAGATGAAGGCGTAGTGTCATGTGTGAGTACGGGGGGGGGGGGGGGGTATGTGTATGGGGTGTATACTAGTGATTAGTTAGGAACTCAGTGATAACACAGTAATTCTTAAGCGTTCCAGGACGTTCCAGGGCTTGATAAATAAAGGCAATCACAGATACAAAGCATTTCGCGATGCCGCCAAGGGGAGCATTGAAAACGGGAGCACGGGCATCATGCTTCTCACATCATCGTACCTACCACTCGGGCGTATCGACTCTTCTCGCTCATTTGAGGGCGGGGAAGTTGATATCACAACTTTTTCCGGCTGATGTAAAAGGATTTTTGCGAGGCGTTTTTACACGGGGTGTTTTTTGTGGGGTATGATTAAGATTATGCCCTACTCTGAGTGCAACCAGGGCAATTACCACTTCCACCTTTCGAATCATATAAAAAAAAACACAAGCATTTATTAGGTATACAAAATGAAACTCAGCCACAGGGTAAATTTGAATTTTGTAGATTTTAGCCGAGTTTCAGTACACCTAGAAGTTCGTTTTTTCAAATTGTTGAACATTTTAGGCGTTAAAGTCCATCACAAGTTGACCTTCTCCGTGTAAGAAGGTTATTGAAGTATATATAAATAAGAAGGTTAATTTTTAAAGGCTTGTAAATCGTAAACCGTTACAGATATTGAAAAAATGCACTAAATAAAATCAGTTGGAAATTTAATTCTCTATAATTTTCATTCTATTCATTTTTCTCTAGGACGCACTGTTTTCAAGATAAATTTATTTTAAAAAAATTATTATAATAAAAGTAAGGAAAAGGGTCAAATATAACGATTTAAAAAAAATTTTATTTCCTTTAACTATTACAAAACCCTTCACTGTGAACACAGTTGAAAAAACTCTTCCGCCAAGGAAAAGCACTTTTGCATCAGCGATTTCTGCCCGTACACAGAATGGATACATTTTGCCAATGACAATCTGGAGTGAAAAATTAGTTTAATGAAAGCAAAAGTTATTTACAAAATATAATCTACAAGGTTATACGTACGTAAAAAAGTAGCTCACGAGTCAAAAGCTGTTTAAGAAAATTTTCAACCTGAAATATCAACAGAAAATAGATAAGAGAATGTATTGAATAAAAGGGAAAAAAAATTCCAAGGCATTAAAAACTTCAGTTTTGCAAAAGCTTATTATTTCTAAGGCAGAGTAGAGAACAGTCGTATATAATATTTTGATTATGATTACAATTGCGATCAAGATTAGAAACTTACTGAAATCGTATATTGGTAATGTTTTTTTGAGAATATTATTTGTTGTTTTTAGCCCTAGAAGGGCAAGGGATTTGTGATATTGTTTTGACAAAGTTTTATTATTTTTATGATTACTGTTATGCTCTAATCTGCTCCAGGAAATAGAAGCAACTTGCAGGAGCACAAAAAAGAATTTTTGAAACCTTGAAATATCAAATTTAACTTCTAAGTCACTGATATTAAAAATGACATAAAGGCAATCGGTTTAACACCGCCCTAAAATTTAAGAGAAAATATGCAAGACTTTTAAGTTTCAATCTCTAACAAGGCCTTTTTTTTTCCAACTTATGAATAAATCATTATCATAGGTAGCTACTTTCATTTTTTTTTAAACTGAAAATTTTCCTATTTTATGTTCTTGATTTATTTTATCTTACAATTAATAAATTTATTTAAAATTAATCGAATATTAAAATTAAGTTGAAACTATTCATAGTCCATTGAATTCAAAATTGTCGATGACTCTTTCTAATATAATTAAATTGTTTGTATATTATTTAAATAATATCGCTTACCTTCATATTTAAAAAAATGGTTTATGGTGAATTGTATTGTTCCTTTCCTTAAAATAAATTTTTTTTTTTCTTCTTGAAAAGATCTTTTTACCATAGTGATAAAAATGACTTTTTGTTTTTCAGGAAGATTTTCTATTTTATTTTTCATAATAAGGAAGTTGTTTCATTTTTTTTCCTTCACGCCGGTTCTAACAATAAGAATATTCAATTTTCCCATCAAATTTCTAATCGATGAAACTAAATTGAAATTTTTCCTAATCTTTTTAATAATAATTATCAACAATAAAATTTTTTTTTGTCTTATATTATGGAAATAAATTAAACAATAGTTGTAGAATATAAATTTTAAAATAAAAATTTAGTAATACTGTAAACTTTTTTTTCTTTCATTTTTGTTTTTTTTTTTCAATCATTTTAAATTTTTCCTCGGAAACTGTGTGCTAATTTAAGTTTAACTCAATCGTCATGGTAGAATTTTTGCGGACTCTGCCAATTAGAATTTTGCAGAAAATCTGCAAATTTTTCAAAAAATCGCAAATTATGAATTTCTCTTTCTGTAAAAAAAAATTGAAAGAAAATACATATTTTCTCAAAAAAAAAACTTTTTTAAAATAAAAATTATAATTTTTTATCTGAGAAGATTTTTTGATAAAAATTATAACTTTTTGATAAAATCGTAATACAAACACAATTTTTTTAAAATCGTTATGAGAATCGTGAACAAAATATGATTACAATCAAACTTAAAAGTATCCATAATCGTAATCGATAACGATTATGCCCTATTCCGACCTAAAGCATAGAATTCCGGAAATTGGGATTAGAAAGGAAACTTTGTTAATTTTAATTATTTTATTTAATGCCAGACAAAAGGAAAGTGATCGGAAGAGGTTGCCCCCGCAAATTGAGAAAATAATTCATAAGTTTAACATTTTATTCAATTTTGCTTAAGTTTTTTTCATATAAAATTGATTAACCTAAACCTTAATTGTATTTTGAATTTTTCAATTCAATAATTTATTTTGTTTTGCCTTCAAAAAATGTAGAATGTACCTATTATTTTAGTGCCAAAAAAAGACATTTTTTAAAATATAATCTTTTCTTCCTCCTTCATATTATTTGGCAAGTTTTTTTCCCCTCATATAATATATGTAGAATTTTGCTAACTCGATAATAAGGTCTAATAAAACGCTCAATAATATTATAGGTTCAAAACTTTATATACGGATACTTAATTTAATTTCTTTAAAAAAAACACAAACAAAAAATGGGAAAAAATTCTAAAAATCACAACATTAAAAAAAAAATAAGTTATCAAAACTACAATAAAGAATCGTTATTTTACAGACATTTTTCGACATTAAAAAAATCCACAAATCACCCTTTGGCTTAAAAAGAAAATCCTAAAATGACCTAATTTATTGTTTTTATTTATTAAAAACTTTTTTGTTTTCTTTCTTTTTAATTTTTGTTAATATCTTGAACGAGGTTGATTAGAATAATCCCTGCTATGTCCGTAACCGGCTGAAGGGGCACCTGTAATATGTAATTTGAATAATACATAATAATTAGTTTTTCAACATAAAAATTTTGTTTTAAATAAAAGAAACGTTTCTTTTTCAATCCTATATTTTTAATTAAAATAGGAATTATATTTATTTATCCGTCACCTGGCTCAAAATGCTTCCTACCTATCTAGTCGAAGGAAATTAAGCCTGCTAATAAAAAGGAAGATAATTTCTATTTCTTACCGTATCCGCCACCTCCAGAAGAAGGGTAGGGCCTTTCAGCGTAGCCTCCAGAGGGTAAGCGCTGTTATAGTTGTAGCCTGCTCCTTGATTGTAAGCTTTAAACAATTAAAAAATATTAATTATTTAAAAATATAGGACTTTTACCCCCCCCCCCCTTATTGCTTCGTTGACATTTGGAATTTCAGGAATTGCTGTCTACAGCATTCAGTAAGAACCAATTTTCACTGCTCGTTCCCTGATTTTTTTTTCAGCGATTTTTAAAAACGCTTTTTTAATCGACTTTTTTCAGTGCTTTGCAGCTCGGAAACGGCTGATCCTGCAATGAAGTTGATTTCGTCTAAGTTGTAGGTAATTGAATAACCTTTCATTTTGGTATTATACATTTTTTGGCTACGACGTACCGTTTTGAAGATACAGGCGAAAAACCGCGAAGTCACACTTCATCGCCCCAAGGTCAAAAACTTTTATCGGTTTTTTGGACTGTTTTTCGCCGAATAACGCCGAAAAAAATACGATTATAATGGTAATTGCAGAAAAAAATACGATAATGGTAATCGCAGAAAAAAAAAATACGATTGTAATCGCAGAAAAAAAATACGATTACGTTGTAATTGTAAAAAAATGCGATTACGATTGTAATCGCATAAAAAAATACGAGTGCGATTCCGATTATAATTGTAATCGTAATTAGAAATTGCGATTAAATCGTAATCAATTACGATTACGCCAACACTGCCCTCCCCTACACATTTCCGTCAAAAAACAAAATACCACCCAGGTTAGATTGACTGGACTATTAGAGTCATTGTGAAATCTATTGTACTCAGCTGGTTAATGTACATACATTGATCATATGGAGGTTTTGGGTACTGTTCAGGATACGAAGAAGGCTGCTGTGCTGGGTATCTCATATCTTGAGACGGCGGATAGTTGTTGTAATCGCCACTAGGCTGACCAGCACCTCCTAATAGCTTCCTCCAGGTTGGCTGTAACCATCGCTTGCTCCGTACCCACGATTTCCGTATCCATCATCAACGTAAGATTCACTGTAAAAATATTTTAAAAGAGATTCAAGGAATTTTTTAATAACAAACCCATATGGCGGCTGCGCTCCATAAGCAGGTTGTGGAGGATGGTTGTCGTAAGATGGATAAGGCCTGATAAATAATTAGTTAATGAAATGAAATTTGAATGTACTACTAACGCAGTGTAGCCGTTTGGCGGTTCTGGATAGTCAGGTTGACCGTCGAATCGGCTTCTTTTGTAGGCCATAGGGATGGGAGGTGCCATCGGTCTTTTGGGAGGTGGGGCGCCTCTCCCTCTGGGTGGTGCGCGTGGCGGAACTCCATTACCGCGAGCTCCTCTCATAAAACCGCCTCGTCCTCTTGTATCGGGACCACCTCGTCCGCGGAATCCTCCTCGACCTTCGATTCCGTCTCTTTTGACAAAACCGCCTCTTCCAGGCATTCCAGGTCCTGCCCCTCGGCCCCTATAACGCAGGAAAAATTATGCTTGAAGCCTCCCAACACGCCAAAGAAATAATATTTCTATTTTCAACATTATGTTGAAAGAGATAAGAGAAAATTTTAATGGTAAAAGGGGTTTGCTTGGGTGCCCAGAAACACATGGCATACGTCTGGGAGAGCGTTAAAAAGTGGTTTTATGAAAAAGTTAAATGTAAACTCCCCTTAATTTAAATCAAAGAATTTAATGGTGTAGTTTAAAATCGTTTGAATATACAGGGTGCCTCCAACAGAACCTAACTTCGTTATTTCAAATGAGAACCCCTATTTTTCATTTCAGATTCGTAATCTACACAAAATTTCAGGTTGATTTGACTTCATATGACGGTTTTTGACAACTTTAAAAATGTCAATTTTTAGCGCTAAAATCTGTTAATATTAACAAGACTCATTTTAGTCTCAAAACTAGAATAATGCCCGGTTTCCAGAACGTTTCGTTATCGGTGATAGGGATAGATTCGATAAAGTTATTAGTTCGATAACTCTGAAGCGAGTTTCTCGAACGTGGCAGTCGTTAAGTTATAGGCTCTATAACTATTGGTTCGACAATTGAACTTCATGAGAAAATCCAACAGGTCGCGCCACTATTTCTTTCAATTTTGTGATTATTTATGAAAACTTCTTGGTGGTTTCAGTAGTCGAACCTTATCATTACCAATACGGAATTCCGAACTGGGTCTGTTTTATACAAAATTAACCCTTTGTGTCATCAAATGTGCTTGTGATCCTCGCAAAAATTAACAATAATAATAATAATAATATAATAATAAATTAACGTGTTCATTTACTATTGTAAACAGCGATTGCGTTCTAATCCTTGCTCAATTGATATTATGTATTATAATCGAATCAAGAAGGGTAAAAAAAAACTATAACCGCTTTGGGTGGGTCTCTAGCAGACCGAGTTTTATTATTTTATTAATAATTATTTATATAAGCCGAAAAATCTCGGGCTAAAAAAGACGTTTTCTAAATTTCATCGGTTGTTCAGGGTTATAGACGAAAAATCCATTTTTAAAATTCAAGAAAAAATTTGAATAAAAAAAAACACCGGACGAGAAGAATTTATTAAAAATTTCTCCTTTTCTGCTTATAGAATAGATATCGAATGATTTTTGGACCGCTAACTTTAGCGGGAGATTCATCGAACCGATAGCCTAACGAACGTTCTAGCAACCCCTAATTTTACGGAGTTATAGAACCAATAGTATATCTAACGTTCTGGAAACCGGGCATAAGAGACTCATTTTTTTAAAGAAATTCCACTAATTTTGCGAAGATTCCAACTATCACAAATTCAAGCATCTTCGCATTCTGCATCACGAGATGTCGTCGCCAACGGCCTTTTTTCAAATTAGAACCCAAATTTCTTACTTCAGCAATGAAAAATAGCAATTTTTTAACAGAGTTTTTCTTTTTGATGCTCTTTCAAAAATTATGGTCCGAAAGAAAAATTCCTTTAAGAAATCGCTAATTTTCATTGCTGAAGTAAGAAATTTGGGTTCTAACATAAAAAAGGGCGACGACATCTCGTGATGCAGAATGCGAAGATGCTTCAATTTGTGATAGTTGGAATCTTCGGACAAAAATAAGTCCAATAAGTTAACAATGGAATTTTTTAAAAAAATGAGTTTCTTCTTTCAAATGCATTTTAACTTCAACATAAAATTCTTAGTTAAAATTAGGGGGTTTACTTTTCATAAAATGCCAATTTTACGCTCTCCCAGGCGTAGGTTTCCGGACACCCCCTAAATGAAGAATCTTTTTACCTTCCTCGAGGGAGTTCTCCACCGAATCCACCACGGCCGCGACCACCTCTCATAGGACCTCCACGCCCACGAAATCCTCCACGTCCTCTTTCCATTCTAAAAACTTAAAAACGCTTAAAAACCGCAGATTCACCTCACAACAAAAATACTTTTAAAAAAAGATTAAAAATATAAAATAAAAGTAACTTACTAGATTGTAAAAAGCCGGCTTGACGATTTAAAATGTCGCGTAGCTTACGACGCCCCTGGAAAGTCCCAAGCTTGAAGCCACACTACAACAAAGCCCAAATGGAGTGGGGGGGTCATTGGCCATTTTGATGACGTCAAAAGCCTTTTACAAGTTTACAATCGATGTATCGTTCTGAGGAAAACTGTCGCCTTTAAAAAAAACGTCTTTTACGCCAACAAATAATTTTCCTAAAGGGGCCTTTTTTAGGACGAGCAGATAGAATTTCATAGAAACATACAAGAACAGACGAACAGTGAAAATATCAAAATTTCTATATCGATATAAAAATTTGAAATTTTCCTGTTAGCGCGTTTTATCGCCCGTTTTTGTCGTTTGAATGATTGAAAACAATCAGACCTCATCCAAAAGATTCTTCATTTAAAAATGGCAAAATCTGTTGATTTAAATGAAGATGAACAATTAGAAAAAGTAAGTCAAATTATAGACGAACATGTTAACATTTATTTTAGCGCGCCTTGGAATTAAAAACGAAAGAAGAAAGATTGAAAAATCTCTTATCAAATCTTAGCGAAGAGCACGATGCTTTATCTAAAGAAAATGAAAATTATCTGAACGTAAATCGAAGAAAAAGAGATCAGAAAGACTTCCAAACTTGCCGAGCTAAAAAAGGTAATTTCTCAAACCAATATATTTAGATTACATTTTTTTCAAGCTTGAGATTCTTCAAAAAGAATACGATGAAAAGCAACAAGAAAAACAATCGAGAAAATCGGAGGATAAGAAACCGAGCCACCTGTTGATAATAAATATGAAGAACTTGGAAGAAAATACAATGATTATTGTGAGTTTTTCCACCTCTCTCAGTGTTGGGCGTAATCGTAATCGCAATTACGATTACAATCGTATTCGTATTTTTTCTGCGATTACGGTTGTAATCGCATTTTTTTTGCGATTACAACGTAATCGCATTTTTTTCTGCGATTACGGTCGTAATCCCATTTTTTTTTCAGCAATTACGGGCATAATCGTATTTGGTTAGCGTTTACGGCTCGATTATAATCGTAATCGTAATTAAGAAACTTACGATTACGCCCAACACTGACCTCTCTTATTTAAACTAATTAAATAAACAAAAATAAATTTTAGGACGAAAGGCTGAATTGGAGTTGAAGCTAAATAAAATGACCGCAGAAGCCGAACGGAACTTGGTGATTGATGAAATTGAGCGTTCTCTCGCAGAAATTAAATATCTTGAAGAAAAATTCATTGTTATAAATCAGAGTTAAAAATTGTTCAAACTGAGACCAAAGAAATCAAAGAAAATATCGAGGTTCAAAATTATTATTTTTAAATTAATTAAAACTTTTTTTTTATATAGAGCGAATTGGAGCAAAAAGCTCTTCTTTCTGCGGAACTTTTGGGCCTGAAATCGAATGATTTTGAAGGTCAAGATGGTAAAAGCTTGTTTTCCGAAGTTGAAGATAAGAGGCAAAAAATTTATCGCAGTTAAAATTTATTTCTAACCACTATGAACGCCTTAAAGCAAAACTTGCTGACAAACAGAATGACTTTCTAAACTCACTGTAGGTTTTTTTTCTCTTTTTTTCTCTCTCATTTATTCATATTTAGGTCGAAAAAAACAATCTTCAAGCTGAGCTGGATCAGGACAGCACAATAACAAAGATCAATGATAAATTTATAGATGCTTGTTATTCAAGAATCCAGGTTTTATCAATTTTTTAAATTTATATTTTTAAATTTATATTTTGATAGGAAATTGAAGAGTTCATTAGAAGAAAGGAAGCAGAATTTTCAGGAACATTTATGGCGGAAACAAATTTAATGTTCAATGGTTTCAATCGATTTTGGACAAATATAAGTAAAATTTTGTTTTAAACTTTTGCAAATTTTAAGTTTTTATGTTTGCGTAGAGATGAGACTCACCATTATGAGTGCTTAAAACGTGATTTTCATTTTCGTTACTGCGGTTTGAGAGGTCAAGTTCGAATTTTGACGTCTGAAATTGAAAATTAAAAAATATCATTGAATTGATGAATCAGAAGTTAAATATGAAAAATGAACTCGAAGAACCCCCAAGTAAGATTTTTAACCTTCTTTATCATTTTTTTATTAATTTTTTTTTTTTTTTCTTTTTCTTTTCTTAGGTGAAATGAATGGAAGCTTGAAAAATCTATCTGACAAAAACTGTAGTTTGGTTTGCCGATGGAACAAAAATTAAATTAAATTCAACCCACAAGGACTTGTCAGAAGATTAGCGTCACCAATAAAACTGGTTGATTCAGGTTAGAAAGAAGTGGTTAAAAAAAAAAATTGTGTCATTTATATAAAGTTTTATTTCAAGTATTTTTGGTTGTAATAAAATATCTTATGGCTTCCAACTTCCAACAAAAACTTCCTTAAAGAGAAACAGGGGGAATAGGAGGGGGAAGTATAACGGAGGAGAAGTATAAGGATTGGGAAGTACAAAGGAGGGGAAGAATAATGCCAAGAGTTTAGACAAATTTTTCTTTTTTCAAAGTTATTTTTCCAAAAATTTTTCAAGTTTTCTTCCCTCAAAAAATTTTTCTAAGTTTTTTTCCGATTTTTTTTGAAAAATATGCATTTTTTTAAAAAAATTTTCTAAGTTTTTAAAATTATTAAGGTAGAAATAATGGGCATTCTGTGCAAGGGAGGCTCTCTTGCAAAGGGTGGAAGTATCATCATATTTCTCCCTACTAAAAAACCAAAAAAGAAATTTTTTTATTATTAGGTGTACAAAATAAAACTCGGCTAAAATCTACAAAATTCAAATTTACCCTGTGGCTGAGTTTCATTTTGTACACCTAATAAATAAAACTTGTAGGAAATTTAATTCTCTATAAATTTGCACTTAATTATTTTTCTAGGATGCACCATTTTCGGAAAATAATTTTTTTTTTTTAAATTTTATCTTGAAAACAGTGCGTCCTAGAGAAAAAATTGAGTAGAATAAAAATTAAAGAGAATTGATTTTCCAACTGATTTTATTTTGTGCATTTTTTCAATATCTGTAACGGTTTACGATTTACAAGCCTTTAAAAATTAACCTTCTTAATGGTTATACTTCAATAACCTTCTTACACGAAGAAGGTCAACTTTTGATGGACTTTAACGCCTAAAATGTTCAAAATTTTGAAAAAATGAACTACTAGGTGTACAAAATGAAACTCGGCTAAAATCTACAAATTTCTTTACCCTGTGGCTGAGTTTCATTTTGTACGCCTAATATACCAAAAATTCGTAAAAAAATATAAGAGTATTTGGTGAAAATCGGACAACGGTTCAGCCGCAGTGAATGTTTTAAAATTTCAAACAGACAAATCTCCGCCATTTTTCAAAATTCAAAATCGCCCTCGTTGCATTCTTGCTCACCAAACAAGAAATCTGGTGAAAATCGGTTCAAACTTTGGCTGTGAAGAGTTCCGAAAAAATGCTATGGACGGCCTGCTGGCACAACAGACAAAGTTGAGATCGGTAAAGATCAATATGCGATTTGCCCCTCCGGGGTCTGGAAGACCACTCCCCAAATACCCAACATGGAGGGTATCACAATAACTTCTTTTAGAAAGTTAAAAACATGTGTCATTTTATAAAATTTTTATTTCAAGTATTTTTGGTTGTAATAAATAAGCTATTGAAAGTCCTAAAATGATTGCCGTACATAGAATACAGAGAAGCCATAATGTGCACCTCAATATGAATCGTCTTGAGATCTCTGGGTTTGACAAGGAGGATAAGTTTCGGGTGGAGGTCGGTAAATGTTAGGCGAGCAAGTCTGCGATCGTTTGCAAACTTTTACAACAGGTCTGATCTCGCGTACTTTCTTCACTCTCGGACAAGCGTCGCTGCAAGACGTGTCTTCGACTACGACAGCAGTTGTGGGGCAAGACATTTGCTGTGTCGATCTAGATTTCAATTTTATGACTTTTACTTTATTGGCGCAGGCCATTGAATTCTGGAGCTTTGAGTCGTTGACGTTTTAACGGCTGACCACCTGAACTGCCAAACATATTCGTCGAAATCCTTCAATTATCCTGCTGAATTCACTTTTTTTATATAAAAAATAAAAATATAATAAAAAAACAGATGAAATAATTGTTTTATTATATATCATAATGGCTCATAATGAAATAACCAAGTACGATTGTAATTGCGATTACGATGAGTAAACAAAAAATACACAAGAACCACATTAGATACCACATGAATTTTCTGTCTCGGTTAATCGGTGGCACCGGGCATGGTTCGGGCTCTTCTGATGATCCAGTCGTTGAGGTACTGCTTCCTTCATTTTAATCACTTTTTCATCTGATCTTTTCACTTGTACTGCTTCTATTGCCATGTAACGATATTCGGAGCTTCAGGATTGTTGTACGGGTTATTTGCAAAGAATAGTTGAAATGCTTCTCGTACTGCGGGTTCGTACTAGCAGGAAGTTGGTAAATAGCCGGAGGGTACATTCATAAGCTTTTCTTCAAATTAAATCAGTTTCTTATTCCACATGGTTATAAATGTTAAAATTGAAACTGGCTCAAATCATACTTGTAATTTGACGTTGCCCAAAATTTTGACTAGAAAAACCGAGAGGTGAAATCAATGCGTCTATTAGAACTGTTAATTTTTATATCACAAGATATTATAATAATAAAAAATTAAATAATTTGCAAAGCCCTCAAGAAAATTAACAAGCACTCAATTCATAAATTTTCTTTTTTATGTTGTCGAAAGTTGGCATGTCGACACTCAAAGTGATCACTTTTCCGCTTAAACTTGGGTCCGATGTTGGGAAGGTTATTTCACATAAATCGATTGGTTTTTCTTCTTTCACAGCCTGAAAAAAAATTTTTATTAGAGAAAAGTAGATTTTTCCCGTACTAATAAAAAGTTATGTTGTAATATTTTGCTAAAAAAAATGACATTTTACGTACCTTGACCATTCAGGTGTGGGGAATAAAGTGAAGTCTGTCTTGATGTGGGCACCCTTTTTCTTTTTGATCAATTCATGCACTACTTCTTCCTATAAAAATAAATTTAATTATATTAGGTGTACAAAATGAAACTCGGCTAAAATCTACAAAATTCAAATTTGGGTGTGGCTGAGTTTCATTTTGTACACCTAAAATAAAAATTGTAGGAAATTTAATTCTCTATAAATTTGTACTGAAACTACTCCTTTTCTAGGATGCACCATTTCGGAAAGTAATTTTTTTAAAAAATAAATTTATCTTGAAAACAGTGCATCCTAGAAAAGAATAGAATATAAATTAAAGAGAATTAATTTCCAACAGATTTTATTTAGTGCATTTTTTCAATATCTGTAACGGTTTACGATTTACAAGCCGATTTACGACCGTAATCGCAGAAAAAATACGATTATAATGGTAATCGCAGAAAAAAATACAATTACGATTGTAATCCCAGAAAAAAATACAAATTCGATTGTAATCATAATCGGAATTACGATTACGATATAATCGTAATCGTAATTAAGAAACTTGGATTACAATCATAATCGTAATTAAGAAACTTGCGATTACAATCGTAATCGCATTACGATTACGCCCAACACTGGTTTGAAGAGCTTCCAACGAAACTTCCTTAAAGAGAAGGAACAATATAGAGGGGGAAGTATAACGGAGGAGAACTTCTTTAAGGAAGAGGAGAACAATAACTTCTTTAAGGAAGTTAAAAATTTACCTGTAACGCAATTGTTCTGGCCCTTATTTCTTTGGCTTTCATTTCATCAAAAGCGATATGGGATTTAATATGTGAGCCCCATTGCTCATATTTTTTGTTGTTCAGATCGACGACAGTCGGAAGGGAATTTAAATAATCTTCATGAAGATCTTTCAATTTCTTTTTGAGTTCATTGACCTTTTTCATTTCGTCGTCTGGTATCTTTTTCGGTACCTAGAATATTTCTTTTATAGAAACTCGTTTTAGATTTAAAAAAAATTAATTTACATGAATTGGTCCCAATGAGTTAAGAATGTCGGAGTATTTTTTCATCTGCTCACTCATCGTCGCTTTTCTTTCCTTTTTAACAAGTGACTTCAAATGGCGAATTTCATCCAAAAGAATGGGCGACTCGACGACTTTCAATGGTGTACCACTCGGTATTTCTGTGACGCTCGACATCACTGAAAAGTAAATAAATTTGCGATTTTTGAATTTTTATTATTTACTGCTGCTCATCATGTGTTTGGAGGAATCGAGCGATTTTTTCGGGGCCGATTTTAATTTATCTTTCAGTTTCCTTTCTCCATTTCGAGGGAATCGATGTCTTTTTGGAGATGATCCATCGTTTCTTCAAACTCCTTTTCTTTCCTTCTAAGCTGCTGCTGCGCCTCATCGTATTTACGCTGAAAAAAATAAATTAGTCCTCTTTGAAATAAATTTTAACAACCTTGAAAGTTTCAACAGTAATCTCATTATCTCTGATCACATTCGCAAGTTTTTTGTCAGAAATTTCTTTTCGTAATATCATTTCGGCAAGTTCATCTTGTTTTGCTCGAAGCGTAAGCCGTAACTCGCGAAGTCTTCTTCTTTCTTTTCCAACTTTCTTTTATCCCAGCCATCGCATTAAGTTCATCTTTGACCATTTTCGACCTCAAGACCAACGGCGGCTCGGAACCTTCCTGAAAATTTTAATAAAATTATTAAAAAACAAGAAATATGATACAAACTTGAGTGTTTTTCAAGGAAAGATATTTGTCCTCGTTGTCTTGTAAGGCTTTCAAATATTTGTTATATTCGTTGTGGTTGTCTCCATAGCCCAAGTGATAACGAGTTGACATTTCTGTCTTTATCACCAATAATGCTGTTGTACTTATGAAGCTCTGAGTGAGAGTTTCAGCCAAAAGTGAATTTGACAGAGGATTATCTGAATCTAAAAAGAAAAGGTTATGCACACTCAATGTTTAAAACATACCTGAAGGTAAAACTGCTAGACGAGAAGCTGTCATGGAAAGGATTTTGCCTAAAGTGATCACCGGGCTGACAATACTCAAAAAATCAGTGTTTGACCCAAGAAGGAGATTCGGTATATCAGCGGTGTCTAATCTGCCTCAATTGAGCTTTGAAACTATCAGCACACGGTCTGATTTTGTTCAAATCTCGATATTTTCACCCTCTGGTAAAATGGCATTGATAATTTTAATATCCGTCTGAATACTATCTAGAGCGCAGAGAAGCCCTTTGCCCATATCGGCCAATAGAAGGCCTTCATGAACGGAACAGTCTCCACCTTGGAGGAGCAACTGAGGGTGTAAAGTGTTAAAATAAGCGACGATTTTTTCGATACTCTCCGTATTCAAATTTTCGTCAACTTGCTCCCTTTTCAACATCTCAATATAAGAATCCAACGCTTTTTCTTGCTGCGCCATATTCGGATACGAACCGCCGACTTTCAACAAAGTTTCCGGCTTGCACGTATTCAAAGAATGTACAAATTGATGTAATGCACACTAAAATTTATTATTATTTAAATTTCATTTTAATTAAGTGACTTACCTGAAGCATATTAATGTGCGAAGAGAATCGGGACATGGCTGAAAATTGCTGAGCAGATGTCACGTTGTTTTGTCAACTGTAGAAACAGGTGGGAACTTGTCGCGAAGTTGAGATATCAAAACTTGACATTTGGCAAGCAAACGAGGCATTAAAAGTACCAACATGATCGCATCTCCATCACCTGAAATTTTTTTTTAAAAATCAATAAAATTTTGGATCAGAAATATAAAATTGCCTAAAGTTTCAAGAACTATGGACCCAGGAGGACTAAGATAGACAAAGTATAGTTTGAAGAGCTTCCAACGAAAACTTCCTTAAAGAGAAGTAACGATATGGGAGGGTGAAGTATTAAAGAAACGTAACGGAGGGGGAAGTATTAGGTGTACAAAATGAAACTTGGCCACAGGTAAATTTGAATTTTGTAGATTTTAGCCGAGTTTCATTTTGTACACCTAATATAAGGGAGTTACAGAAAAAAAATGCTACGGACGGCCGGCCGGCACTGCAGACAAAGTTGAGATTGGTAAAGATCAATATTCGATTTGACCCTCCAGGGTCTGGAAGACCCTTCCCCCAAAACCCGACGTGGAGGGTATCACAATAACTTCTTTAAGGAAGTAAAAAACTTACCGCCACGAGTCAGAAAAGAATCTGGCATAAAAGAGATGAGATACTGCACATGCTGCTGTGCTTGCTTAACCTCCATGTGGCGCAGTTCAAGCTCGATGGCTCTTGCATGCGCCTTTGTTTCTGCAAACATTTTCTAAAAACACTAATTTTTGTTGACTTTTTATTCAACTCACTTTAAAATCGAGCATTTCCGGTATAGCAGAAGCGGAAAGCGATGATGATTTAGAACTGAGTTCAAGTTGAGATCGAAGTTCTTGGTTTTCTTCTTGAAATCGTTGTACGAGCTCGCGGAATTTGACAATCGTGAGTTCACGATCGGCGAGACTTTCGAGGACGGAATCTGTTTTTCTCTGAGCCTCCCAGACTTGGTTGTTCTTCAAGTCGAGTTCCTGCCTAAAATCGAGTTCTTGCTCTTTGAATCCTTCTTGAAGTTGATCGTTCACATCTTGTAGCTCTTCAAGTTCCAGAACGGCTTCTTCAAGCTCTTTCACTCTTTCTTCCAACGTCAACTTCTGCTGACCTAAAGTTTCGACCATTTCTTCCGCACCAAGTGCAGCATCAACCTAAAATTTTTCATAAATTTTCAGAAAACAATACTTTGCTTTTACATTAGCATGAAGCTCTGAGATTTGCTCCTCCATTTGGTCAATCTGCGCACGAAGTTTTTCATTCGACTTAAGAATCGTTTCAAGCTCAGTCCTTTTTTCTTCAAAATCTTTAAGAAGCTTTTGCTTCTCATGTTTTTCGTGAGCTGATAAATCTCTCAGCCTGAAAAAAAATATTAAGCTTTAATCTAAAAAACTTTCGCAGTTACTTGACAAGGGTTTCTTTTAATTTTTCATTTTGCTGATGTAGCTGCTTCATTTTAAATGAAGAGGATCCATCTTCAGTCTCGATAGGTTGTGCTAAACCTTCTGTTTTATCTGAAAGTTCGGATTTCAAAATTTCCAATTCCATTTCCAGCTCTTCAATCCTTTCTTGTGCTTGTTCCAAGTCTTTTTGAATCGCATCCGCTTTCTCTTCAGCCATCTCTTTATCCAAAGTGGCCATTTCAAGAGTATCAGCAATGTCTGACATCTCCTCCTTTGCTTGAATCGCTTCTTCTTTTTCTTTTTTCACTTTGTCGAGCTCCTTTTTAAGCATCGCCTGAGCTTCCATGATCTTACTTTTGAATTCAACCGATTGCTCAAGTTGAAGCTTAAGAGTCTCCAACTCGTGATTCTTTTCTTTGTATTTAACTGAAGAAAAATGAAATTATTTAACACAAAACAAACAGTCCATACTTCTCATTGTTTCCAATTTTTCAGAAAGGTCGTTATGTTGCTCCTTTAAATTTTCAATCTCCGCAGTCATTTCGGAATTCAGTGTCCGATTGGAAGAGACCGGAGTTGGAGACGGAGTGCTCACAACCTGACCAGGAATGAACTGCGGCTTCAACGTTTCCACAAATCCAGTCTACAAAAAAAACTCATTTAATACTAAAAATTAAAAAAAAAATATATTTACAACATAGAATATTACATTAACAATTCATTTTTAGAAGATTTTTTAGTGTTTAGTGAGTTTTGAAGCAGTTATTCACAGATTTAGGATACACGTATGTAAGTGATCGGTGTAAAAGTGGTGCAAGTTTAGTAAGTGATCAAAATTCAGTAAGATTATAATTTTAATCGTATTTTTATTACGATTATGATTATGAATTATGATAATCGTAATCATATTTTATTAACTATTTTCCAGAACAGGGAGTCGAATTTTTTTAATTTTAATTATTTATTTAGTTATTTTCTTCAAAAAATCATACAAAAACTTGAGTCTTTTAGATAAATTTCTCAATAAATCAATTATACATTAGTAATAAAAAAATCAATCAATCAATAAAAAAATAATAATTTTCTCAAAAGAGAGAGAGAAAAAAAATAAAAAATTACGATTTCTTCCAAAAAATTGTAATAAAATAAAAATAAATAAATATATGATCCTCCAAACATGGTTATAAAATAATTTTCTCAAAAATATCGTATTTTTAATAAAAAAAATAAATAATATATATACATAAAAAACAATTTTATTAAAAATTTTTGAAAATTATTCAGAAAATCATATTGGAAAATAATCGTATCCGTAATCGCAATAATATTCAACAATAATATGATTATGATTATAATCGTAAGTGTAATTATGATTACGATTATGCCCTATTTTGGGTTGAAAGTAATTAGACTCACGCCACTTTTATCTCACACCCAAAATAGAAATTAGTACTTTTTCCCCCACAGTTTCTTATTTACATTTTAACGATTTTTTAAACATTAAACCCAAAATTTTTGCTAAATATAAAAACTAAAGGAATCAAATATGCCGTACCGAATGCACTAGAGTGGGCAATAAAGAAAGCAAAGCGGAAAAAAATAAAAATGGGTGCATGAAAAAAAATTTTTTTTGCAGGATAACCATGCATCTTTTCTAAATGCTTCGAAAATTGAAGGATAGAAAATAAGCAAAGAAAAAATGCACCTTTAAATAAAAAGGAGTTTTCGGACTTAATATATTTGTCGGGGAGAGAAATAGAAGAAATAGACTCGAGAGTCAGTCTCAAAGTGAGTCTAATTTGAGACTCCAAACTCCTTTCATTCAAGGATCACTTTAAGGAACCCTCTTCCTGAAAATCCTTCCTTGACGTTATTTTGTTTATTTTCCATCAAATAAAAGGAGACTTTGCGATTTCCCTCCATTTTTCAAGGTAGTTATTGGGGAACCTTAAGGAATCCTCGAACAGAAGACTCTAAAGACCATATTTTTAAACGTTCCTTGAAAATTTCCTTCCTTTAATCAAAAGGATACCTTGAACACCCCTTTTCCGTGTAGAAACATGAATTCACCTTGCAGTCATGGACATTGTACAAAGACTGTGAACATTACACTGCCTTCTAAATAGCTATTGTAGGTGACATTTGAAAAAAGCTAATTAATAATCATAATTAAATACAAAACAAAATATCGATTCCTAAACATTTTTATACGTACAAAACCAATGAATTATTGGTAAATTATTACCACTAAATTTTTTGGCTTCATGGTAAGAAGAGTGGGAATACTGTATCACCCCCACCCTCCACAGACCTGTACAAACAAGTCCAGGATGCTTTTCTTCTTTCATTTTATACAAGTGAGTAAAACTTTAAATAATATGCCTTTTATTGCTAAACCAATTCGAATTGTAATCTATGCTGGGTATTTATAAACTTTAGGATTTCTTTTCACAAGGTTTTATGGTATTCCCTCCTTGATATTGCGTTTTTGTGGACCGTCCTAGAGGAAGTGATCTGTTCCTTTAAATAAAAGGAATCCTGATTTCCCTTTTTAGTTTTTCAAGGTGGCTATTTAGAAACCTTAAGGAATCCTCAAAGGAAGGGCTCTCATTGGCTGACGGAGACACAATCCTCGATTTCACATAAAATACCTAAGTTAAGGAAAAGAAAAGGGGTGTAAAAGGCATCCTTTTGTTTAAGGAAAGGAGAGTTTCAAGGAAAGATTACAAGGCCTGACTCTATAGAGTCGACGGCTATCTACAAGCCACCCTTCATCCAGGGTGCAAGAAAAATACAGCTCACCGCATGGGGGGGGGGGGTCTACGCCCTGTTTTTTTTTTTTTCTATTTCTCTCCGGACATATTCATAAAGCAAATAAAATACGAACTGAGAAGCAAAAAACCCTCAAAAACTTCCGCTTTGCCCATAAAATTAATGATTTTCCCCCTATGAAAAACTACTAGCTAAGTATGAACATGTTTTCTTTTAAAAATCAAGCTTGTGGGAGGGAAGCGTGAAATATTTGCTTTTTTTTTTAAATCGAAACTTCTTGCCTTTACGGTAGTTTGCTCATCCTCGGGTATTTTCGCCATCTTTGAGTTCCCACCCTTTAAAACAACACCCGAATATAAATGAAATAAACACTTAAAAAATATGAAAAAAATTTGTTTAAATGACATTTTTAATGATATGACCTAAACTATGATGTCCAGACACTTTCCGTGCACTTGCGCCTTTGCCAGAAGCACTATTGAAGATTAAATTTTTATAATAAAACCGATACATGCTAGTTAATATGAAACTAGAGTAAAGATTTTTTTTAATAATAGTTAAAAAGGCTACATTTCTTTCCCTTGTGTTTTAGACATTTCATTACTTGTTTTGTGGTTGGAATGAAAGATTTGGTCGGGCGCCTTATCGAGCTTAACGGAGTCGCCTGCGTTTCCGCCGTTTTCTGTAACAAAATACCTCACCTCGAACTCACCATCCAAAAATTTATGTTCTTTACGTTTTATTTTATGTGACTTAATGTGTAATATTATAAATGAAGCGATAAAATAGGTGAAAACATGATAAAAATTTAAAGTTGATAAGAATGTAAATAATTCAGAGAGGCTCTTTAGAAGGGCACAATTACGATCATAATAATGATTATAATAGTATTTTTATTTTTATTATGACTTCTATCACAGATTAAAATGTTAATAATATTATATAGGCAATTTTCTAACAAATTGTTTTTTTTTTTTTTTTTTAGATTTTTGAGAAAAGTATACGTTTTACAATTTTTGAAGAAAATCAATTTTTTCTTCTTCTTCAATTGTTAGAGAAAATCATAATTTTCCCAAAAAAATATAAAAAATAAATGATTTAAAAAAACAACTTTTTATACTATTAGGTGTACAAAATGAAACTCAGCCACAGGGTAAATTTGAATTTTGTTGATTTTAGCCGAGTTTCATTTTGTACACCTAGTAGTTCCTTTTTTCAAAATTTTGAACATTTTAGGCGTTAAAGTCCGTTGACCTTCTCGGTGTAAGAAGGTTATTGAAGTATAACCATTAAGAAGGTTAATTTTTAAAGGCTTTTAAATCGTAAACCGTTACAGATATTGAAAAAATGCACTAAATAAAATCAGTTGGAAATTCAATTCTCTTTAATTTTATTCTATTCATTTTTTCTCTAGGACGCACTGTTTTCAAGATAAATTTATTTCAAAAAGAAATTATTTTCCGAAAATGGTGCATCCTAGAAAAAAATAATTAAGTACAAATTTATAGAAAATTAAATTTCCTATTTTTATTTTTTAGGTGTACAAAATGAAACTCAGCCACAGGGTAAATTTGAATTTTGTAATTTTAGCCAAGTTTCATGTCGTACACCTAATATACTTAAAAAAAAAAAATCATAATACAGTCGAACCTCGATAACTCGAATCCCTTGATAACTCGAAGAAAACGTCTGGCCTTGAGAAAACCTTGATTACTCGAAGAAAAAAACCACACATAACTCGAATTTTTTTTAGACTTTCAGGGCGCAAAAACCTCTGTAAGTCGAATTTTCGGTGGCCGGACCTCTATAACTCGAATTTCCGCTTCACCACGAGGTGCCCGCTCGGCGTGTCTCAGCCTGTATGACCCTCATGACCTCCCTCACCCCTCTCGATCGAGCGCATGCGTTGTCGGACGGCGAGAGACTTGTTTTTCTCATTGTCTTTCCAAGAAGGTTCAGGAAAAAGACTAAAGCCTTAATAAGTCGAATTTTGGGCACAGAACCTCGATGACTCGAAACCTTGATAACTCGAAACCTCGATAACTCGAACTTTTTAGTCCGTCCCTTTAGATTCGAGTTATCGAGGTTCGACTGTAGGTAGGTACGATTTTCCAGAAAATCACATAATCTTAGTCATAATCAAAAAGTAATACAATTATAATCGTAATCAATACAATTGTGCCTACTCTGGTCTTTGGCCGCTCAATACCTGAGAGAGTAGTAAAAATAAAAAATAAAAAATAAATAAGTATAACAAAGCTGATGCATGTTAAGATCACTCTAATCAGTGAGAGGCTATTTAAACAAAAAAAAAGGTAGAAAATCAAAGCTTACTTCAACAAATGACTTCTTACTAGCAGGAGTGTCAGTTGTGCTAGCCAATGAGGAGGTTGAAGAGCTCATATCTTCTCGGCTTCTAGATTCTTTGCTTCTTCCACTTAATGATTGCCTTGAGCTAAAAAGTAAAATTGAGTAAAAGAGAAATAGACATGACTTGAGGGTGAAAAGTACCTGGCCCGAGATGGGGGAGCATGCGATGCAGGAGATGATTACGTCTGACACTGGTCACCAAAGGAAAGTTAAAAGATGCGATTAGTAGGAAAGGATGAATGAGAAAAGTCATCTATTAGCTAAGATTTCTACCTCGTAAGTCTCGATTTCGGCGTCGACCTAACAGAATCTTCAGGAGAATTCTTATTCGTGCTTCCAGGCGTTCCTGTATTCGCCAGATCAAGACGACTCCCCGTATCAGTTATTATGGAAAGAAAATTTGCCTCACAACATCCCGTGGTTATCTTTACACTTAAAAGAATTCAAATCATTAAAATGAAGCAAGTAATCATAAATTTACCTGGAAGTACATCTTGTCTTGAACGGTTCCGTTGTTTTTACCTTTCGGCTCATCTAAAATTAGCCCTACCCATTTCCCTGGAGCGAAATCTGTGCTTCCAATGTAAGCGACTTCACCTTGAACGTCTTTACCCGTCACTTCGACTCTATCACCAACTTTAAGTATGTTGGCCATCTGAAATAACAATTCCATATGAATAATTTTCCAGCCATTGGATCAAAAATGAAATAAGCGTAACTTCTGGCCCACCCCTCAGGTGTTCTAATGGGATCCCAATTCTACTCCTCCTCTATTCTTAAACGTACACATCCTACCTAGAAAGGACCATGACATAGAGCAGTTTCTCAACCTTTTTGAAGCCTGCGCCCCCCTGTAAAAAGATTTAGCGACGCCGCCAAGGGGAGCTTGAAAACGGGAGCCGGATTATAGGTTTTTGGACCAAAGGGCTGGATTATAGGTTTTCAAACCAAGGGCCGGATTATAGGTTTCCGGACCAAAGTTCCAGAATATAGGTTTTTTGGACCAAAAGTGCGGATTATATGTTTTCCGACCGAAGTTCCAGAATATAGGTTTTCGGACCAAAGGGCCGGATTATAGGTTTTCGGACCAAAGGGCGGATTATAGGTTTTCGGACCAATGGGCCGGATTATAGGTTTCGGACCAATGGGCCGGATTATAGGTTTTCGGACCAATGGGCCGGATTATAGGTTTTCGGACCAAAGTTCCAGAATATAGGTTTTTTGGACCAAAAGTGCGGATTATGTTTTCCGACCGAAGTTCCAGAATATAGGTTTTCAGACCAAAGGGCCGGATTATAGGTTTTCGGACCAAAGGGCAGGATTATAGGTTTTCGGACCAATGGGCCGGATTATAGGTTTTCGGACCAAAGTTCCAGAATATAGGTTTTTTTGGACCAAAAGTGCGGATTATATGTTTTCCGACCGAAGTTCCAGAATCAGGATTTAGGTTTTCGGACCAATGGGCCGGATTATAGGTTTTCGGACCAATGGGCCGGATTATAGGTTTTCGGACCAAAGGGCAGGATTATAGGTTTTCGGACCAATGGGCCAGATTATAGGTTTTCGGACCAAGGGCCGGATTATAGGTTTCCGGACCAATGGGCCGGATTATAGGTTTTCGGACCAAAGTTCCAGAATATAGGTTTTTTGGACCAAAGGGCCGGATATAGGTTTCGGACTAAAGGGCTGGTTTATAGGTTTTCTGACCAAAGTTCCAGAATATAGGTTTTTTGAACCAAAGGGCCGAAATATAGGTTTTCGAACCATAGGGCCGGATTATAGGTTTTCGGACCAAAGTTCCAGAATATAGGTTTTTTTGGACCAAAGGGCCGGATATAGGTTTCGGACTAAAGGGCTGGATTATAGGTTTTCCGACCAAAGTTCCAGAATGTAGGTTTACAGACAAATTCAAAAAAAGTACTCACCCTAACGCTCCCAGCCATTTAGCCATTGCCCCCCTATCACCCAAATTTTGCATAACGCCCCCCAGTAACTTCTCGGCGACCCCAGGGGGCGGTACCGCCCCCGTTGAGAATCACTGACATAGAAGGTAGTATTACATATTCCTTAAAGGGAAAAGTAGAAAAATGACGAAGAGGTTACGGATTTTCTACAGTTTTCCCCCAAAAATTCTCTATTTTATCGTTATACATCATCTAACAGTCCAGGAACAACATAATTTTTGAGTTGACTCAAAATATAATGTACTTCACAATCAGCTTACTTTTAAGCGGAAGAAAAACTCCCACTATAAACTAAAATTAAACAATGTTCTGCACTTAAAATAAATGAATATTTAAAAGATTGAATTGAAATATAATATGGAAATGAAAGAGTATAGATGAAGTTTAATTCATAACCTTAACGTATAAAATGAAACCTCATAAGCAGTAGATCGACCAAAAACTCGACTTTTTCCTTCGATTAGGCTTTGATTTCGATATTCAAATATGTCAGAGGAAGGAGAAAAGTAAACGAAAAAATAAAATAAAATCCCAAGTGTGCCTAGGATCATGCAAATTGCAAATGTATTTTGGGTACCTACACTAGTTATGGTCAAAATTCACAACTCTCCCGAATTTTCTAAAGAGGAAAAAAAAAAATAAAAATCGACGGAAACTGACTTAAGAGAAAGATTATAGGAAAGGAAAAAATATTACATATTAAAATTTTCTTAAGAAACCAGGAAGTTAAGTTTGTAAAAGTCTTCGCCCCGCCTGGGAGCCCCCAAATACCAGACTTAAAGGGTCAAAGCTCTCTCAACAAGTGAAATATCAAAACCTTGGTTAGTGAGCTCAAAAAGAGGAAGAAATTTTTCTTCTAATCTAATCAATTTCATTGGGAGGGGAAAGAAATGATGCCGATAATGAATAAAAATAAGTATTGCCACTCAAATATACTTACAATTTTTAGAATTAATATTTATTTTACGGTTAAAAAAAGAGAAAAAAACAATGTTTTTTGGTTTGTTTCTTTGCTTTTTCTATGTTCTTTTTCTTTCCTGGTCTTCTTTGCTTTTATTTACGACTATTTATTGGTGTGAACAACTTATTTTGTAGAGGTATGACTTAATTTCAGAGGTTCATTTTTCTTTTAACTCCTGGTATGCCAAATCCAGTAGAGAAAAACTGATTGATCTTTGCCAATCATTAAGTTGCTGTGGTTTTTTTTCGATATTGGCAAAATGGCGGAGATCTGTCTGTCTAAAATTCCTCATTTCTCCCTCCAATTCAAAAACAAGGGAAAAAAAAATTCTTTAAAATATAAGGAGTTTATTGGAAAAACACAAAGTAAGATCAGTATAGATCCCCAGTCAATTTGACCTTTAGGGCTTGGAAGACCCTTCTCTTACTAAACTATAAACTATTTTGTGTTTTGGAGATTTTTGAGGTGAATACTAAACCTTTTGTACATTCATGGTTTATAGTTATTGACATTTATCACATTTATGTTTTTTGCCTGTAGATTTTTGTTTTTGAGATTTTCGTTGTTACTCAGGCATAATAATTAACTGTTTTAAAACTTTTTTTTTCTCTTTCACTCTCTCTCCCTATCTACTGTTTCGACAATTTCTTTGTCCTCTTCAGGGGATTGAAAACAATTCTTTTATTAGTACAAATATTTTTTTATTATAAAACCTATGACCTGTGATAAAACATTTTTATAAATAATTTAAGTATTAAAACTAAATAAATAAATATTAATTTTATTTTAAATAATAAAATAAACATTTTTATATAAAATAAATGAAAGTAAACTAGTCCATAAACATTTTAAATTTAACAATTTGAACAAATAAATGCAATCAGGCTTCAATGCAAGCCGTTAAATCGACCTAAGTGACCCTTTTTTTTTTTTTTTTTTTAAATTCGACTTTTTTTGTCCGAAGGTTCTGTTGGGGCACTCTGTATATCCAAAGGCATAATCAAACTCTTTGATTTAGGGGGGTTTAACTTTTTTCATAAAACTACTTTTTAACGCTCTCCCAGACGTGTGTTTCCGGACACCCTGTATACATCAATGGATTTAGCATACTAACATACTATTTTGGCGCCATATTTTCATTCGATCTTTATTGTAGTGTCTAATGAAATCGATATTCAAAATGATTTTCGCTCCAATTCCCCCCGCCACCACTCGAATTAGTCATCGTGATCAGCTGACACCCGGCCGTTCCGCTCTTTGCTCTATCTTTCGATCACTCAACATTTCTCCGTCCTCATATATTTCCAACCACAGAGATATCTACTATCGTTTCCAACCGACTTCACCCGTCTGATTCACTCCTTCCCCCTTACCAAGGCAAAAAAAAATTTTTTTTTTGTCGTTGCGTTTTTTAATCATCGTCCTTCCTCGCTTTATCAACTTTGAGGGGATATAAGCGACCGCGAGTGTAGCCAACATCTTCAAACCCTCTTTTATTCAAACTTTATTCTTCTATCCAGTTCATCTCTTCCGCCGTTAATTTTAAGGTAGGATTAATTTTGTTTTTTTCGCCTTCATTTAATGCTAATTCTATCCTATTTTTATCTCTGTTTTTCCATCGTCCAATATTCCCAATCGATTTTTTTTTCATGTCACGTGGTTCACAAACTTAAATGAAGCTCAAATAAAATAATTCTAATTATAAGCCATAATCGATCATTTCAAGGATTAATTTTAACCTTCTTAAAGAATCTTTTTTACTCTCACTTATTGGGTTTTTTGCGGAAGGTAGAGTCAAGTCGATTATGGCACTACACTGATTTCAACTTTGTCTGTGTGCCGGCCGGCCGTAGCAATTTTTTCTGGAACACTTTACGACCATAACTTTCAACCGATTTTCTCCAAATTTTTACAATCTTTCTGCTTGCTGGGCAAAGAAATTCCTCGAAAGCGATTTTTCAATTTCGAAAAATTGTCGTTTGATGTCTTGAATTGTCTGTGTCTGTCAAATGTCTGTTAGAAATGTGAGGCGTTATCTTGGTGTAGAGGAGTATCCTTCCGCTAAAAAATCAAAATAACATTGAAAATGTAAAAAAATAAATAAAATAAGTAATAATATTTTTTTCCCTCTCCTTTAGTGCCATCCTAAATCCTTCTCTTTAGGATGTTCTCGCAGGGCCTGCTCATAGTACCTTTGAGAATTTAAGTAACTTAGGTACCTTATATAGTTATACATATATATTAGGTGTACAAATGAACTCGGCTAAAAATCTACAAAATTCAAATTTACCCTGTGGCTGAGTTTCATTTTGTACACCTAATAAATCAAACTTGTAGGAAAGGCTCCCGAAGGGTTAGGGGGGCGATTTGGCCCCAGTGGAATTTTGGCCTGAAAATTTAGGAGCATCTAGTAGGCCTATAGAGAGGCCTACTGGTAAATTTTGAAGGCCCTATGACGCCCGTACTGTCGGTGAGCGTTGAACGTGTAGCAAACCACCCGTTTCTTAACCATTCACGTTTTAATTTTTCCTGCAGAGCCAAATCGAAAATTCGATCGTAGCCAACGCAAATACATCATAAACCGTGTTGAGAACACTCCTATTTTTTTGGTAGCTAGCAAAAAATTATTGTATAGATTTCACGCGATTTTCTGAGAAAATGCGCACGGAAAATTCAACATTTTCCATCAAAACATGTTAAAAAATCGCGCCACTTTTTAACCACTTTTAAAACGTTCCTTTTTATACTAGAAAAGCCCTCAATTTTTTCATAATATTAAAATTGGTGGTACGTGTCGTTTCAAAGAAACCACGACGATTTTAATGGTTTTTCACCATTTTTTTGGTCATGAACCAATAAACTGTAAGAAAGTTTCCCTATGACTCTTAAAAAGTACAAAAATAAACATTTAATTTAAATAATATACTTATTTTTAATAATACCTAAGCGTAGGTTATTTAAATTAAAAAATATTAACTTTTGTTGTACTCAATAGGTATTTCCCAACTACCTACTAACTTTGTTTTCATTGATTTTTTTTTCTATTTCAAAAACTTAGGACAATTATTATGTGAAAAAAAAAGAAAACTTTCAAAAAAGGCGCAAAATAATTAAAAAGAACCTCGGCAAATTTTTCAAAAAAAACTCGGAAAAAAAATTGGTAAATTTTTTGAAAATAACTTTCCCCTCCGTTATAATTCCTCCTCCATTATACCATCCCCTCCGATATACTTCCACCTCCGTTATATTTCCCCTAAGTTGTACTTCCCCTCTCTAATACTTCTCCCTCCTATATTTTTACTTTTCTTTAAGGGAGTTTTCGTTGGAAGGTCTTCAAACTAGTACTTTATCCTTCTCCTTTTTTCAAATTAAAATTCGCCCTATATTCAAATAAAACACCTTAATAAACTTAACGTTTCAAGTATTAGCTAACGTTTATTTCTTGCCGAAATTGCAAAAAAAAAATGTTTTCGTCAACAACAACAACAACCTGAGTATTTAAGCATTGCTCACAGGGGCAAAATCCGTTTTTTTATTATTGTAGTTATACTAATAACAAAAGGTAATTAAAATAATTATCTGGTTTTTAAACAAAAAATTTCCATTAAATTTTATTAAATTATCAAGATAACACGTAGGGAAAAACCTATGAAAGTTTGTGGAAAAAGAAATCGGATGAAAAAGTGAAGCCGACCGAAACAGGCCGGACGGTCGGCACCACGGACAACATCACGATTGGCTAAGATCACCAATCAATTTTACTTTTTTACTTAATGGGGTCCAGGTTCAAAGCGGGCGGCCCCCAAATTGAATCTAAGGAACCTAAGTGGATTGTTCTGATGGAAAACACCACTGACGCGAGGGGATTATTAACTCTTAAGTTTGAAAACCCTCTTACAAATTGATAATTACAAAATAACGACCCATGGCTAATATTAGCACTAAGGCCAAATAAAAAATAAAAAAATTACTCTGGGGGTCTGGAAGACCCTTTTCCAGAGATGGGATATCACAATAACATCTCTTTGAGAAGTTAATAATGACGTAAAGACGACCGATAACAAGGTGAAGATTTTTTTTTTTTTTTTTTTTTTTTTTTTTGCCCACGAGGAGGTTCCCCTAAGGTTCCCTAGCACTTAAAGCTCTATTGTGCCGAAGGTGAAGAAGATAATGAAAGTTTAAACGCCGCGAACCGGCGCGCCGGGTCTTAGCTACTTTTTCTTAGCTCTTTAGCTACTTTTAGCTACACTTTAGCTACTTTAAGCTACACTTTAGCTACTTTTAGCTACTTTAAGCTACACTTTAGCTACTTTTAGCTACACTTTAGCTACTTTAAGCTACACTTTAGCTACTTTTAGCTACTTTAAGCTACACTTTAGCTACTTTTAGCTAACTTTAGCTACTTTAAGCTACACTTTAGCTACTTTAAGCTACACTTTTGTCAAGAGGAAATTTGGTTCTTTTGACTTTTACCTTTTCATGTGGTGAGGGAAAATAAAATAGACAAATAATTTTTAACCCTTGGACTTTAATGTAACAAATATCCTAAGACCTTTACTTTAACGGCAGCTATATGGAGACTTTCGAGGCTTCTGGAATATTTTACTTTACAAAAACCTACCTTGGTTGGCAGTCCACTTTGAAGGAGGAACGACGGTCACCGACTGGCCCTCATTTGTAGGCTTCATGCCCAGAGCTCCTGAGGGTCCCCCTCTTCCACCTCGTGGGAAATACAGTTTTCGTGCCCCTTTTCCAGGAAGCACTCCATGGGACTTACAATTTATTTGGCGGAGAACAAGGATTTACACTTGTCCCCCGCCTTCATCGCCACAGGGGGTTGACTCCTCTGCTCTGGGTTGCCACATGTGTAGGACCATATGTGATGCTTTGACTTCAGAAAATTTCATTTTGAATCATTCAAATATGAAATTTCCTAAAGTCAAATTCGTACGCTCTTACATCCCTCCCCTAGTTAATTGGACCGACGCCCTCGGCGGTAACCCCGTAATGCGGGCAGGCCAGGCAAATACACCCGACCTTCCTTGAGTATGGGGTCCCTGTACCACATAAGGTGGAAAGGGAGAAAAGAACAAAAAAAAATTTTTTCTTTAATCTCGAAAATTTCCAACCTAGCAAATTATAACGATAAAACTTAAAGCTAACAAAATTATTTTGGCTACAACAAAACTTAAACCTAGCAAATTATTTCATAACAATAAAACTTAAAGCTAACAATTTTTTTTTTTTTTTTTTTTTTTTTTTTTTTTTTTTTTTTTTTTTTTTTTTTTTCTTTCCGCAACAGGTGGGCATTTCTACTGGTCATTGCTATAGGTAATATGAACTATCCACTATTGGGATTACGGTAACTGCAGTATTATATAATTTGAAATTTAGGGAAATTATGAAAAGTAGTACAATAAATATTTTAAACATTATTTTAGATATTACCAAGAGAAAAAGAGATAAAAGAAAACAAAAAAAAATATGGTGGTACGGGGGAGACAATTACATATATGGTGGAACAGAACGACAGTATGTGGATCTAAAAAAAATAACTGTATGTAAAATGGAGTTAAGGAATAAATAATAAGGGTAAAATTTATAATACCTGTTGCGGGTTTGACCAATCGATGTACGCCGCTCCTCCTTAACCACCAAACCAGAATGTTCTCAAAATTCGAAAAGAAAACTTCCGGAAGGATTATATCGCCGTGTCATCAATTCTTACTTATAAATATTATCTTCTAAACACACCACAGTTTTGGTAAACATTAGTTCCTTCCGCCTTAAAAATTACAACCTTTTCTTTTGTTAAATTAACGTTAAATTTACCCTTTTCATCTTAAAACATTACAAATTTATTTATTTAAATTTAACTAGTAATCTAAAGAAATTTACAGACCCCTAATCACATTTTCACCCTGTCTCTTTGTTAAATCTACGTTAAATTTATCCTTCTCATCTTAAACATTACAAATTCAATTATTTAGATTTAACTATTTTTCTAAAGATATTTACAGACCCCTATTTACAGACGATTTAGTCGAGCACCCTGCACCTCAACCTTTAGTATGACCCTCCATTGGTCACTACCTCTATAATGACCCTCGATTGGTCACTACCTCTATAATGACCTTCCATTGGTCACTACCTCTATACCCTATCCTACAGACCTCCCCTGAGGTCTAGACGGGCATAGATTCGCTGCTTTCATTTGGCTAGGACTATCTGAACCACCTTTTTCCCCTCCAATGGATTATTGTCATTTAATCCATATTACATGGAGGGGTTTGCATTCTGCACTAAATGCGTCTGGGATATGGGCCCAGACTTATGATCCCAACCCCCATGTGGCTGGGAACCCTTTTTTTACACAATCGGCTCCAAAACCCAAGGCGAGAAGGTTCGCTTGTATACTTCTCGGTTAAGCATACTGGTCTCATGCCACGAACCTTCCAGGAACCCGGAGACTCCTCGGTTGAATCCCCGGGTAGTATGTCATCTCGGTTATGATCATACTGTGCATGGGCACACCGCGACATAACCCTAATTCTCTCATATGGGCTCGCGGCTCCCAAGGCCAATGAAAGGGACAAGAGCAAGGGCTGAATACCATACTAAAAAAATTTGTTTGTGTGAGTGCGTTTGGAGAATGAAAAATGGCCGAAAAACCCTTTTGGACGGAGATTCCGGATGGGTTATTGATTCTTTAGAACTGATAATTAGGGTTTTGATTGAATTGACTTGGGCACATTTTGTCGTCACAAAACTTGCTTCAGCCGAATTCGCTCGCGTTTTCCCTACAATGGTATTAGGTTGAATTGACCTGGGCTCATTCTGTCGTCACAGAACTTGCTTCAGCCGAATTCGTGTTTTCCCTACAATGATATTTTTTAAGGCGCCTGATGTGAAACACATCATCCACCAATTTTCCCCTTTGATACGCTCTGACGATGTAATTAACTGGACCTGTCTGTTTAATAACACAGAATGGTCCTATGTATTTTTCCGCAAGCTTTCCCGACGGCGATGGTCGATGATCGCGTTCCCGCACAATTACCTGGAGCGATTTGTCCACAAAATGGGTACCCCTATCTGACGAAAGGATTGATGGCGCGCCAAATCTGTTAATTAATTTATAAATAAATTCAGCCGTCGCTCTTGAATCCGCTTTCCTTGTTGGTTCAGCAACAGCGAATCTCGTTGTGGTGCAGGTCCCGACTACGATATATGAGAATCCCCATGAAGGAGAGAGGGCCCGATATAATCCAGAATGACATGTGACCATGGTTTAATATAAGGAATAATTGGTTGAAGATTCCCGTGAGGTTGGTTCCTAGGAACTTTCCTCTTCTGCCAGGAATCGCAGGATTTTAGCTATAACTAAATTATGAATTGTCCGGAAGTGAATGGTCTGCGATGAAAAGTTAATGATTGTCCCTTGTCTCCTCATGAAAATTCCCAAAATCACGTCACTACTTAAATTCCTAATTATATACATCATGTGTGATAGGCTGACATGCCCTAAGTTCTATTCTACTGTTTTCAATTTTTTTTTTTTTTTTTTTTTTTTTTTTTTTTTTTTTTTTTTTTTTTTTTTTTAAATTTTATAAGTTTATTTTTTTTATAAAACTACTAATTTCATTTAACCCAATTTAAGAAATTGATGACACGGAAATCCTTCTTCCCTAAACACCTCGAAAATCTCCGCACTAGCAGGAATCTAGGACGATTACGACACACCAAAACAAGATGCCGTAACCAAAAACCAAAACACAAAATAACTAAATATTGAAAATTTAAAATTGATGACACGGAATTGTAGCAGGAAAACTAGGACGATTACGACATACCAAAACAAGATGTCATAACCAAAAACAAAATTTAAAGGAAAGAAAAAAAATGAAATATTGAAAATTTAAGACTTAAAAAAAAAAGAGAAGGAAATATGAAATATTTAAAGATAAAAATTGAAAGTAAAGAACGGAAAAGAAATAGGAAAAATTTAAAGATAAAAATTGAAAACTTAAATGGAAAGAAATATTTTAAAATTCAGTATTGTTTTGAAACGAAACATGAAAAAAAATTTTAGATGTAAGATTGCATGAAGGGGAAAAAAAAAAAAACTTCGCAATTTCACTAATTACGTGGGGCGTATATTAGCGTTGCAGCGAGAGGAGGAATCAAAAAAAAATATTAATTTTTTTGGAACGGCGCCTCTACCACTTGTCAAGAGGAAGATTTGGTTCTTTTGACTTTTACCTTTTCATGTGGTGAGGGAAAATAAAATAGACAAATAATTTTTAACCCTTGGACTTTAATGTAACAAATATCCTAAGACCTTTACTTTAACGGCAGCTATATGGAGACTTTCGAGGCTTCTGGAATATTTTACTTTACAAAAACCTACCTTGGTTGGCAGTCCACTTTGAAGGAGGAACGACGGTCACCGACTGGCCCTCATTTGTAGGCTTCATGCCCAGAGCTCCTGAGGGTCCCCCTCTTCCACCTCGTGGGAAATACAGTTTTCGTGCCCCTTTTCCAGGAAGCACTCCATGGGACTTACAATTTATTTGGCGGAGAACAAGGATTTACACTTGTCCCCCGCCTTCATCGCCACAGGGGGTTGACTCCTCTGCTCTGGGTTGCCACATGTGTAGGACCATATGTGATGCTTTGACTTCAGAAAATTTCATTTTGAATCATTCAAATATGAAATTTCCTAAAGTCAAATTCGTACGCTCTTACACTTTAGCTACACTTTTAGCTATAATTGCAACATGCAATTATTTTATTTCTGAAAGTTAGTTTGCCCTCCTTAATTCGTCCGCCAATTTTCAATAAATACAAACAATTAATGGATTTTCTTCTCGATTATGCGACTGCTAGAATTATCAACAGAAAATATTATTAGGTGTACAAAATGAAACTCAGCCACAGGGTAAATTTGAATTTTGTAGATTTTAGCCGAGTTTCATTTTGTACACCTAGTAGTTCATTTTTTTCAAAATTTTAAACATTTTAGGCGTTAAAGTCCATCAAAGTTGACCTTCTCCGTGTAAGAATGTTATTGAAGTATAACCATTAAGAAGGTTAATTTTTAAAGGCTTGTAAATCGTAAACCGTTACAGATATTGAAAAAATGCACTAAATAAAATCTGTTGGAAATTTAATTCTCTTTAATTTTTATTAGTATATTCATTTTTTTTCTCTAGGACGCACTGTTTTCAAGATAAATTTATTTTAAAAAAAATTATTTTCCGAAAATGGTGCATCCTAGAAAATGAAGAGCTTCCAACGAAAACTTCCTTAAAGAGAAGTATCTATATAGGAGGGGGAAGTATAACGGAGGGGACGTAAAACGTAGTGGGAAGTATATGGGAGGGAAGTATAACGGAGGGGAAGTATATGGGAGGGGGAAGTATAACGGAGGGGAAAGTATAACGGAGTAGGAAGTATAACAGAGGGGGAAGTATAATGGAGGGGGAAGTGTAAAGGAAGGGGATTTAGTAGGGAGAGAAAGTATAAAGGACAATTTTGCAAGTTTGTTTTTGCAAAAAATTTTCCGGTTTTTTTTTTTTTTTTTTTTTTTTGAAAAATTTTCTAAGTTTTTTTTTTCAAAAAATTTTCTAAGTTTTAACTTTTTTTTCGAAAAATTTTCTAAGTTTTTTTGTCCAAAAAAAAATTTTTTTTTTTTAAATTTTCAAAGTTTTTTTCGAAAAATTTTCCGGTTTTTTTTTTTCGAAAAATTTTCTAAGTTCTTTTTTTTCGAAAAATTTTCTAAGTTTTTTTGTGAAAAAAAAAATTTTTTTTCGAAAAATTTTCCGGGTTTTTCTTTCTTTTTTTTTTTTTTTCGAAAAATTTTCTAAGTTTTTTGTGAAAAAAAAAAATTTTTTTTTTCGAAAAATTTTCCGGGTTTTTCTTTCTTTTTCTTCTTCTTCTTCTTTTTTTTTTTTTTTTTCGAAAAATTTTCTAAGTTCTTTTTTTCGAAAAATTTTGTAAGTCTCAAGGTAGAAATAATGGGCTCTTTGGCCTAGGGATGTGCCTCTCGTAAAGGGTAGAAGTACGAAATTTCTCCCTACTAAAAAAAAATTAATGATTAAAAAGTGGCAATTTTTTTGCACCAAAAATTCTTAAAAAATATAAGGAGTAATTGGTGAAAATTTGGTGAAAATCGGATTAACGGTTCGGCCGCAGCGAATTTTTTAAAATTTCAAACAGACATATCTCCGCCATTTTTTCGAAATTCAAAAATCGCCCTCGTCATATTCTTCTTCACCGGCTAAAGAAATTTGTGTAAAAATTTGGTGAAAATCGGATGAAAACTGTGGCCGTAAAGTGTTCCGGAAAAAAATGCTACGGAGTGCCGGACGGCCGGCCGGCCGGCCGGAACCACAGACAAAGTTGAGATCGGTACAGATCAATATTCGATTTTACCCTCCGGACCCCGGAAGACCCTCCCCAAAAACCCGACATGGAGGGTATCACAATAACTTCTTTAAGGAAGTTAAAAAATAATTAAGTACAAATTTATAGTGAATTAAATTTCTTACAATTTTTATTTATAAGGTGTACAAAATGAAACTCAGCCACAGGGTAAATTTGAATTTTGTAGATTTTAGACGAGTTTCATTTTGTACACCTAATAGTTTGAAGTTGGGCCCTGGAAGTTACAAGAAGAACAATTCTCTCTTATCTTATTTTATCTTTTTTAAGTTATATTGCTTATCGAGTATCTACTTTTCAGTAATAAGTACAATATGCAAAATACTAAAGTACCTATCCGTAGATCCTTAATATGTGTTGATAATTTATTAATGTACTCGGTAAATTAATGTTGAACGTGTGACATTCTAGGGCTGGGCATGGCGTTTTAAATTATATTATTAGGTTTTAAGGTCTTTTAATTTGTTGGGTTTTTATTTTGTCAGTTTTAATTGATCCATGAAATGGACATTCGAATTTTAAAGTTATACATCCAAAAAATAATTGTTTATCAATTATTACTTATCACTGTTGGTTGCTCGAGTGTGAAGAAGGGGAGAAAAAAAATTATTTTTGAAAAAAAAAAGCGCTTACTTATTCTGAAGAACATCGTTGAAAACAAATGACGTGAGAACCATGAGAAAAATTTAATTTGATACTTAAGAAGTCATGGCCGTTCAGTAATTGAGCTTTTATTATAATTTATAAAAAACGTAATTCGAAGAAATGGTTTGCTGTAATTAGTACTCGTTTTTAACTTCGTTAAGATGTTATTGTTTTACCCTTCGTTTCACGTCCTTTGGGAAAGGGGTCTTCCTGACCCCGCAGATGAAAACTGATAATCTGTTCTTGAGGTGCCTGCAGTCTGTCGCCATTTTAATTTCCTTGAAGTTATTGTGATACCCTCGACGTCGGGTTTTTCCGGAAGGGTCTTCCTGACCCCGGGGGGTCAAATCGAATATTGATCCATGCAGATCTCAACTTAGTCCGTGGTTTCGGCCGGTTTCTGTAACACTTCACGGCCACACTTTTGAACCGATTTTCACCAAATACTCCTTATATTTTTTACGAATTTTTGGTGTAATAAAATGTGTGTTTTTTAGTAGGGGGAAATTTCATACTTCCACCCTTTGCCAGAGAGACAACCCTTGGGTAGAAAGCCCATTTGTAATACCTTGATATTTAGAAAAATTTTCGAAGCAAAACTGATAATTTTTCGAAAAAAAAAAAAAAAAAACTTGGAAAATTTTTTGACGAAAAAAATTGAAAATCAAAAACAAAATGTTGAAAAATAACTTGGATTTGTTGAAAAAAAAATTTGTCTAAATGCTAAATGCTTGAAATAATTCTTCCCCTCCTTTTGTACTTCCCCATCCTTATACTTCCCCCTCCTTTATACTTCCCCTCCCTAAACTTCTCCTCCGTTATACTTACCCCTCCTGTATTGTTCCTTCTCACTCCACACTTGTCGTCCCCTTTCACCGGAAGTTTTCGTTGGAAGCTCTTCAAACTAGTACTTTTTTTCGGATTACTTCCCGCCCACAATTTAAGTCCGATTTTCATCTAATTTTCCTTCCTTTCCTCCGAATATTCCTTTCGTATTTATCTTGAAGTCGTTTGCTATTTTCAAAAAATAGCGGAGATAGTTCAAAGTTTTGTTTAACGCGCTATTACCGTACTGTTGGTCCGATTTTTACCAAACACTTTTTATACTTTATTATTATTATTATTATTTATTTAATTGTGCAGCCATGGGTATGGCATTACAAATTTATGTGATTGTATTTGAGCACAAACATAAAAAGTTTCACAAAATGATTTTCTTTTGGAGCGCTGATTTAAAAAAAGTAAAAATTTGACTCTTTATATTTAACAGATTTTATTTGTTTATTTCTATCCATAATTGTGAGAAGTTTGGTCTTTTATACCGTTCCGTGTGGCCTGAGGCGAAAACATTAATTGAGGCACTCCGGGTACGAAGGGCGAACTCAACAAAACGTAGTTTCGAGATATTCGCATTTTAAAGTTTTATGTACGGGCGAACTCAACAGAAAGGCCCTGGAATGGGAAAAGGAGTGGGGGTTGTGGACTAGGATGTGAGTTCGCCCTTCGTACCCGCTCGGATATCGCAGTTAGAGCTTTGCCGATATCGTTTTTACTTATTTAGGGGAAAAAAGGGCGAACTCAACATAAAAATTATATGGGTGTATTCTCCAAGAGGTCTAGAATCTGAAAATGGAAAAAAAAATTGTCCGATGTTGAGCTCGCCCTTCGTACCCGGAGCGCCTCAATTTTTCTACCTTATTTTCTTTAGTGGGATAAAAAAGTGGCACATGATGAATTTTTTTCTGACAAACTTCTTTCGTGTTGGTCTCGCAGGACCTTTTCCCAAGTAATATGTAGATTAATTGGCCATAAAGAACGTTTGTACCAGAAATTTTATGTTACATTTAAACTTGGGGGAACATTCCTTACAATGATACAAAACACACATTTTAAACAATCGCGTTTATACTTCAAAATGAGAGCTTATAAACTGAGTTAAGATGATTTAAAGAAACAATAGCGAAGTTTTTACGGCGCCGAGCAAGGTCGATCGAGAGAAAAACAACGCTATTGAATCACTAAAATATCTTTTCCTCTTCAATAAAATAATCGTTGAATAATAAAGAGAAACTCTCCAGAACAATACTCACTCAACCAACAAAAGGAAACGAGTAAAAATCTGTTATCGTTCAAACTTCAATTTACAATGTTGCATAAATTGCATCTCTTTAAAAAGAGTCAACAAAAGACAAGAAAAAGGCTTTAACAGGTTCAAGGACGGCTCTGTCAATATGTTATAAAAAGATGAAGTAACTTATCTGTTGCATACACAAGATTGTGCATTTTCCACCTTCAAATGGACCTTATCTTTTTTTTATTTTTATTTTATTTTATTTTTTGTTTTTTTAACGTAATGTCTATTATATTTGTTGACCGCCGGGGGGATAAAACGAAAAACCTCTTCAGTTCTCTCGTGAAAATTAAGATTGGTATAGATCCATATTTGATTTAACTCTCTGGGGTCAGGAAGACCCTTCCCCAAAAACTCGACGTGGAGGGTAAAAGAATAACTTTAAGTAAGTTAAAAGGGTAACCTTTCTAATAAAGCAATATAATTCTTTAGAAATATGTTTATTCGGAGTCTGAAGTAACGAGGTCGTCAAAACGTCGCTTGTTCATTGGCCAATCCTGTTGCCTGAAAGATGTCACAATTTCTAGTTTTAATTCTCAAGTGTTCACTAGTCATTTTTATCTTCGTGATTACTTAAGTTATTAAGGAACACTTGTTATGCAGCCCGTAATTATTCTGAATAAACGGGTGAACATGTCTTTTAACTTCCTCCGTTATTGTGATTCTGAGTATCTGGAAAATGGTCTTCCCACCCCGTAGAGGAAAACTGATTTGTGATCTTTGATGAGGTTGTCTGTGGTGTCGGCCGTCCGTCGCAAATTTCATTCGGGCGTCGCAGCCAGTTTTCATCGGATTTTCACCAAATTTTTACAGGTTCTCCTTTTGTAGCAGCTTTAAAAATGACAAAAGCTTGTTTGGGAATTCGTAAAAATGGCGGAGATATATCTGTCTAAAGTTCCGATTTATCGGCAGGGTTTTTTCACTCAATTTTTATCCGATATCCACCAAATTTTAATGGATCTAACGTTTGTAGTTGTAGTTTGAAAATGAGCTTTTTTCGAATTTCGGAAAAATGGTGGAGATATGAGGCGCTCCGGTACGAAGGGCGAACTCACAAAACGTAGTTTCGAGATATTCGCATTTTAAAGTTTTTGTTACGGGCGAACTCAACAGAAAAGTCATGCCCGTGAATGGGAAAAGGAGTGGGGGTTGTGGGCTAGGTGTGGAGTTCGCCCTTCGTACCCGCTCGGATATCGCAGTTAGAGCTTTGCCGCATATCGGTTTTTACGTATTTAAAGGGGAAAAAAGGGCGAACTCAACATAAAAATTATATGGGTGTATTCACCAAGAGGTCTAGAATCTAAAAATGAAAAAAAAATTTGTCCGATGTTGAGTTCGCCCTTCGTACCCGGAGCGCCTCATATGTCTGTTTGAAAAACTGCACTGTGGCCGATTTTCACCAAATTTTCTATTTATTAAGATTTTTTGGAGGAAAAAAATTTTTTTAACTTCTTTTATATAGAAGGGAGAAATTTGATACTTTTACCAGTGGCGAGATCTACATCCCTCTAGTAGACGGCTCATTATTTCTACCTTGATGCAAACAAATTTGTCTAAATGCTTGAAATTATTATTCCCCCTCCTTTGTACTTCCCCGTCCTTGAACTTCGCCTCTTATACCCTCCTTGAAATTCCCCTCCTTTATACTTCCCCTCTCCCTAAACTTCTCCTCCGTTATACTTCCCCTCCTTGATACTTCCGCCTCCTATATTGTTCCTTCTCTTTTAAGAAGTTTTCGTTGGAAGCTCATCAAACTTCGTGATTCCTTGATTTATTAAGGAACAGTTGATATGTAGCCCGTAATTATTCTGAATAAACGGGTGAACATGTCTTTTTTTAGGCAATGGAGCCAGTGTCAAAAGAAAAATGACCCAAAAGTTGGTCTGACCGCAGCAAGATCATTGACAAACCACAAGGGGAAGGACGGAGCCCACCCGTGGTGTGGGACGTGTCAGTGAGTGAGAAGTTAAATCACGACGAAAGGCTGTTTTTATTCGTTCTTCCAGAAACCGAAGGGTCAAACGATGGATTTCATTCGATACTTTTATCAAAGATTAATTTTTAAAAGCGCTTATGAAGGCCAATGAATGCCACTTAAGCATCGTTTACCCTCGGAATTTTTGTTCACCCTAAAAATTCGTCTCTAATACTTTTTCATCCCAGACATTTTGAAGGTTGGAGAAGAAGGCAACTTAAAGAAAAAAAAATGTTATTTTGTTTTTTGACGGAAATGTGTAGGGGAGGGTCCCTTGAGTATCCCACATTAAAAAAAAAAGCCCTCGCCAACGGAGGGGAAAACGCGGATTTTCTTGGTTTTTCATTTGTATCTCCAAAACGGTACGTCGTAGCCAAAAAATATTTAAGTTAAAAAAGAAAGCTGACTAAGTTTCCTTTAAAATAGGTTCAAAAATTTTTTTGTACGACCATCGGCGCCCGAGCTATACTGCGGCAAAAAACAGTGCAAAAAATCGTAAACTTTTTTTTTGACCTTGTGGCGATGGAGCGTGACTTTTCGCGGTTTTTCGCCTGTATCATCAAAACGGTATATCGTAGCGAAAAATTTTATTATACAAAAATGAAAGGTGATTAAATTGCCTACAAATTAAACGAAATAAACGTCATTGTGGGATCGGCCGTTTCCGAGCTGCAAAGCGATGAAAAATAGCGTGTTTCAAAAATCCGGAAAGGATGTTCACATTTGCTGAGACAAGGGTCGGTTTTTGGGAAATGTACCTGTTCACAAATTCACAAGATCTTAAAATAAATTAGTATTACTTCGTCATTTTGAAGCAATAGGATGTTGCTCGCTAATGCTAAGGCATTTAAAAAAAGGCTTTCATCAAAAGTTACGTTTTGTAGCACAATTTTCTTATCTATCTTCGAAAAAAAAATCATTAAAAATACGATTTGGATAATCGTTGATTACGATTCTAATCGTAAAATAATATGATTGCGATTATGCCCTACTCTGTCTGAGACGATTTAGGAGATTTTTAATCATTTATTTTTTTCTTTATCGAAATTCGATATAAATATAACAAAGGAAGTAGACTCCACTTGTCTGTAAGCTTTTTTTTTTTTTTTTTTTTGCAAGATTCTGAGAATCTTACAAACTTTTTTTTCTTTTTCACTCAAATATTTTCTTACGCGGATGTTATGTTTGGATAAGGTTTAAACAAAGCAGATTTCTCTCCTTTTTATAACATTTTCACTCTATTTTAAAGTGATTTTTATAAATGAAAGAATTAGTTTCTTAGTTTATCGATTTGTTTTTCAAAAGAACCGCTCCGGAGTAGTTAAAAAACCATAACGTTATGATTTGGCTGTTTTCATGATAATTAAGGGTCATTGTCTACCCAAGAAAGAAAGAAAAAAATGGGACCCAAGGACACGTAACGTACTGGAAATCCCTCTTTTTACTTAAAATCTCTTATTTACGAAAGTTTAATTAAATTTTTTCTTCAAAACTTCCACAGGGGAAAGAGGCATGAAATATGCAAACAAATCAAGAATATGGGACTAAGAAAAACCGCAGAGCACGTGCCAATCCTATATCTGCAGCAACATTTTGGTATGAAGTCTTAAGTTAAAATCAAATTTTGATAAAATTTCAATTTAAGTTGGACGCTGCCCATTTTCTGGCAAGGATTCAAACGAGATCTCCTCGTCGAAGATTTGGCCGAGCCCCTTAAAGAACATGAATCGACCAAACTCGGCGACAAATTAGAATCGTAAGTTTTATTTTTTTAAGTATTTTCATTAGTATTTTCTAGTGAGTGGAATAAAGAAATTGATAAATGTAAAGGAACAAACAAAAATCCCAGTTTCAATAAAGTTTTATTTCGTGTTTTTGGTTGGAAATTATTATTTTATGGTATTTTTATCGCTTCTTCTGAGCTCGGGGCGAGGTAAGAATTTTTATTGTTTTATTTACAGGTTTATTACCATTTATTTTTTATAGAATCGCTCAGCCTCTTTTATTAGGGCGGCTTATAGCTTTTTTTACACCTGGAAATCAAGTGACTTTAGAGGCGGCCTATTGGTATGCGAGTGGCGTTATATTATGTACAGCATACACAATATTTATAACACATCCATATATGATGGCGATAATGCATATTGGAATGAAAATGAGAGTTGCCGCTTGCTCTTTGATGTATCGAAAGGTAAATTCTTTCTTTTTTTGGTTTTATCTATTTCTTTTTTTAGGCGTTGAAATTAAACAAGATGTCTATGGGTAAAACAACTGTCGGGAAAATAGTAAATCTTATGTCAAACGATGTAAACAGGTTCGATTTTGCATTTTTATTTATTCACATGCTTTGGATCGGACCAGCCCAGACTGCGATCGTCACTTATTTTATGTGGAACGAAGTCAATTGGGCCGCCCTTATCGGATTGGTTTCTCTTCTCATTTTCATACCTTTTCAAGGTAAAATATTTAAATAAAAACTATAAAGTTAATTCTCTTTTAAGCGTTTTTGGGTAAAAAGGTATCCTCATACAGGCTCAAAACTGCCGCAAGGACTGATGAAAGGGTTAGACTTATGAATGAAATTATATCAGGGATTCAAGTCATTAAAATGTACACGTGGGAAAAACCATTTGCTAATCTTGTATCTGAAGCGAGAAAGTAAGTTATGAAACAAAATTTTTTCATTATTTCAATTTTTTTTATAGAAAAGAATTAAAGTATATTGCTGAATCGTCGTATATCAAAGGAATACTATTATCTTTCATTTTATTTCATACCAGAACGTCTATTTTTTGCACTGTCATAACCTACGTTTTATCAGGCCATCAAATAACTGCTGAAAAAGTAGTATTTTGATTAGTTTCATTTTGAATATTTTATCAATTTTTTTTTTTAGGTTTTTGTATTGGCTTCGTTTTATAATACTTTGAGACAGACGATGACCGTGTTTTTTCCATTGGCCATAACTCAAGTCTCTGAAGGAAAAATATCAATCAAACGAATTAGGGTACTGCACCAAAAAATAGAATACAATTTTTTTCTTGTTATGTTTGAGACACTCTAGATAGTAGGGTGCAGAATGCAGATGTCAATATCAATGTCTCGATGGCTTTTTGATGTAATCAAAAACATGGTTAGCATACTAAGGATAGGTAAGGTTAACTAAGGTTAGCTTGCATCCTTTGTATTTGATTTCGAGGATAATTATCAAAGTATCGTCCCACTCACAAACCGAATCATTGACCTCCGCATTCTGTCCGGAGTCCTGAAATTCTCAAGGCTTGCTTAATTTTCAAAGGCACTTAAGAGAATTTTCTTTCTAGGAATTTTTGATGTTGGAGAGTTTTCATCTGATAAATATGTCCCCATGGAAAACTCTGAAAAGAAAAGCAATCCTTTGGTTTTTAACGGCGTGCAGCAGCAGAGATACACACTACACCGAAAATTTCGAGGAAGCTGGAGTCGAGGTGAAAAACATCAGCGCTTCATGGAATTCGGAAACACCTACGCTGGAAAACGTATCATTTGAAGCGACCCCGGGAAAGGTCACTGTTGTCATCGGACATGTCGGATCAGGAAAATCGTCATTGCTCAACGCCATTTTAAAAGAGCTCGAATTAACTGCTGGAACAATGAACGTCAAAGGGAGCCTCTCCTATGCTTCACAAGACGCTTGGCTTTTCCACGGAAGCGTTCGTCAAAATATACTTTTTGGTGAAGAATACAACCGTGAAAAATACAGAAAAGTCATCAAAGTCTGTGCCTTGAAGACGGATCTTGATCTATTACCCTATGGAGATAAAACAATCGTGGGTGAAAGAGGAGTTTCTTTAAGTGGAGGCCAAAGAGCAAGAATCAACCTCGCCAGGTAATATTACATCATATTTTTACAATTTTATTTTCTTGCTTTTTTTTAGGGCAGTATATAAAGACGCTGATATTTATTTATTAGACGATCCTTTATCTGCTGTCGACCCACATGTGAGTAAACATCTTTTTGATGATTGCATTCAAGGTAAAACAACTTCTTAATATGGCTTTTGATTAATATGTGATTTTTAGGTTATTTAAAGGAAAAAGTTGTTATTTTGGTCACCCATCAATTACAATATTTGGAAAGAGTCGACCAGATTGTCTTATTGGACAATGTAAGTTATACATCTATGTCCCATTCTCCTCCTCCATAGAAGTCCATTAACCTGATTGATGAATCTTTCCTCCAAAGAAACTTGTTTGTTTATCTAATTTGATGTAACTTTCAGGGTCGCGTTTTGTCTGTTGGTTCGTATAATGAACTTGTTTCTTCAGGTCAAGATTTTTCGGAATTTTTTACTTCCGACGATAAAGAGGAAGAGTCTTCAGATGGAACTCCTAGGAAAACTCCGAGTCGTCAGCCTTCTATAAATGTATTTTATTTATTTTGAAACCGGATTTCTTATTTTATTTTAGAGTGTGGCTTCTTCAATAACAGATTTGAAAATTCCTCCGCCTGAAATCGCTGAAACACAAGTAAAAGGATCCGTTAGTTCGAAAATTTACTGCGCATACCTCAGAGCAGGCGGTGGATGGTTTTTGATGTCTTTTATGCTCTTCATGTTTTTCTTCGTCCAAATTCTAGCCAGCGGTGGAGATTGGTGGATCACTTACTGGTAAATAAAAAAAAATTTTTGTGCACATCTAATGTCTATTTCAGGGTAAATTTAGAAGAACATTCAGCGCCAATAAGTGAATCGCAAAGAAACTTGTGCATTTACGTCTTCTCAGCTTTGATCATTGGAACAATGTTTTTACTTTAATCAGATCCTACCTTTTTTCTACCTTTGTATGAGATCATCGATGAATTTGCACAACAAAATGTTCAACTCTTTAACTCGTGCTACTATGTGGTTCTTCAACAACAACAGCTCAGGTTGATAAATGAGTAAAATAAAATAAGATATAACAAATAACATTTTAGGGAGAATATTGAATAGGTTTTCCAAAGATATGGGCTATAGATGAACTTTTGACTGGTGCATTGATCGACGTTTTACAGGTTAGATCGTATACAGAGTGGAAACCCCCCCCCCCCCCCGAGTAATCCGGTAATTCCAAAACGAATGTTTGCTCACAAAAAAAAAGGTTAAGGGGTTGCCATTAAATTAACTTCCTTAAAGAAGTTATTGTGATACCCTCGACGTCGGGTTTTAGGGAAAGGGTCTTCCAGACCCCGGAGGGTCTGCATCTTTACCGATCTCAACTTTGTCTGTAGTGCCGGCCGGCCGTCCGTTGCATTTTTCCGGAACACTTCATGGCCACAGTTTTCACCAAATTTTCTTTTGTCGGTGAACAAGAATGTAACGAGGGTGATTTTTTAATTTCCAAAAAATGGCGGAGATATGTCTATTTGAAATTTTAAAACCTGCGTTGCGGCCAAACCGTAGTTCCGATTATCACCAAATTTTTACTAAATACTCTTTTTGGTGTAATACAAAAATTCCAAAAAAAAAAAAAAATTATAAAAAGGAAATTTGTACAAGGTAAAAAAGGTGTTTTTTGAAGAAAAACCGAGGAAAACGCTCGTAGGGCTTTTCTGGAAAAAAAGACCAAGAAAACTCCCGAAAATCCGGAAAAACAAGTGTTTTTTAATGAAAAATTATGCTCCGTCGGTAAAAACGGTGTTTTTTCGAAGAAAATCTGTGGAAAACGCTCGTAGGGGTTTTCTTGAAAGAAAGACCAAGAATTGAGAAATTTGTTACTTCCACCCTTTGTGAGAGAGGCGTTTTTGGGGGGAAAAACTTGGAAAAATTTCGAAAAACAAAAAAAAATTAGGAAAAATAATTTTCATAATTTTTTGAAAAAACAAAAATTTGTCTAAATGCTTGAAATTATTCTTCCCTCCTTTTGTACTTCACCATCCTTATACTTCCCCTCCTTAAACTTCCTCACCGTTATACTTCCCTCTCCTTAATACTTCCCCTTCCTATATTGTTCCTTCTCTTTAGGAAGTTTTTGTTGGAAGCTCTTCAAACTAGTAATTTTTTTGCCTCCGGGGATGTCTCTTTGTGTGGCGAAAAACTCCCCAAAACCAAAATTTCTGAAACTAGACCGAAAATTAGGGCGCCATTCAATTTTTTCTCTATCTTCGTTTTCGAGTTCGTTTGGGGGGGGGGGGGCAAAGATAAGTTTCCACCCTGTATTAGCAAAAATATTTTATTTCAGATTTTCATAAGTCTTCTTGGTATTATAATTGTGGTCGCTGTAGTCAACCCTTGGCTTTTAATTCCAACTGCAGCTTGTGGTGTGATTTTCTATTTTCTAAGGATCTTTTACTTGTCTACCTCAAGAAGTGTTAAAAGACTTGAAGGAATAAGTAATTTCATTTTATATTTTAAAAAAATCAATTTTAAATTATTTTTTAGCCAGAAGTCCTGTTTTTGCTCACGTCAATGCTTCACTTCAAGGCCTCACCACAATCAGAGCTTTTGGTGCTCAAAGTATTTTGACGAAAGAATTTGATGTTCAACAGGTTTTTTATTTTATTTTATTTTTTTAATTTAAAAATTATTTTTAGGATCTTCATTCTTCTGCGTGGTATCTTTTTATTGCATCTAGTAGAGCTTTTGGATTCTGGTTGGATTTTGTCTGTTTAATTTATATCGGTTTAGTTACGCTGAGCTTCTTAGTTATTGGACAAAGTATAAATTTAGTTTGATTTTTATAAATTAATTTTGGCTTATAGATAGTTTTGGGGTGATGTCGGACTTGCGATTTCTCAAGCGATCGGACTAACTGGGATGTTTCAATGGGGTATGCGACAGACGGCCGAGCTCGAAAATCAAATGACGTCTGTTGAGCGTGTCCTTGAATATACTACGATCGATCAAGAGCCGCCTTTGGATTCGCCAGAGGATAAGAAGCCGAAGAAATCATGGCCTCAAGATGGAAAGATTGAGTTTAAAGATTTAAGCCTTCGTTACAGCCCGCTTGACCCTTGGGTCCTCAAAAGTCTCAACTTTGTCATCCTTCCAAACGAGAAAGTACGTTAACTTAAGGATTTATTTAAATTTTAAATATTTTTAGGTGGGTATAGTAGGGCGGACGGGTGCTGGAATCGTCGTTGATCGCAGCTCTTTTCCGACTGACAGAACTCGAAGGGCAGATAATCATCGATGACATCGACACTTCCGCTATCGGATTACATGAACTCCGTTCTAAAGTTTCAATCATTCCTCAAGAACCTGTTTTATTCTCAGGCACTTTTCGTAAAAATCTCGACCCATTTGACGAATACGACGACCAAGTTTTGTGGAGTGCCATCGAAGAAGTAACTCAAAGAAGTTCAGGACCTTTCCGGAGGACTCCAAGGTCAAATTTCTGAAGGAGGATCCAACTTAAGTGTAGGCCAAAGGCAACTCGTCTGCCTTGCCAGAGCCATCATTAAAAACAACAAAATCCTCGTTCTTGATGAAGCCACAGCAAACGTCGACCCACAGTAAACTTACTAATTAATATTATTTCTTACTTATTAATTTTTTGTAGTACCGACTCATTAATCCAGCAAACGATAAGAGACAGGTTTAAACATTGTACCGTCCTTACAATCGCCCATCGTTTACACACAGTCATGGATTCAGACAAAGTTCTTGTCATGGATGCTGGAACTATGGTGGTAAGTTACTTTCTAAACTCATATTACTTCAATAAACCTAACTTTTTTTAATAGGAATTCGATCATCCGTACAAACTACTTGAAAACGAATCGGGTTTCTTTTACAAAATGGTTGAAAAACTTGGCCCACACACTGCATCCAGATTAACATCAATAGCTCATGAGGTACTTTTTAAAACTAACTGTTAGAAGAATAGGCTTTATTAGAAGAAATAGGCTTTAGTTTAATCGTGAAAAAGCCTGAAAAGCTAGCTTTTTTCGAAAAAAAAAAAAAAAAAAAAAAAAAATTATTAGGTGTACAAAATGAAACTCGGCTAAAATCTATAAATTCAAATTTACCCTGTGACTGAGTTTCATTTTGTACACCTAATAAATAAAAATTGTAGGAAATTTAATTCTCTATAAATTTGTACTTAATTATTTTTTTCTAGGATGCACCATTTTCGGAAAATAATTTTTTGTTTAAATAAATTTATCTTGAAACAGCGTCCTAGAGGAAAAATGAATAGAATAAAATTAAAGAGAATTAAATTTCCAACTGATTTTATTTAGTGCATTTTTTCAATATCTGTAACGGTTTACGATTTACAAGCCTTTAAAAACCTTCTTAATGGTTATACTTCAATAACCTTCTTACAGAGAAGGTCAACTTTTGATGGACTGTAAACCTAAAATGTTCAAAATTTTGAAAAAATGAACCAGGTGTACAAAATGAAACTCGGCTAAAATCTACAAAATTCAAATTTACCCTGTGGCTGAGTTTCATTTTGTACACCTAATACTTTTCTTCAAGGAAGTTTTCGTTGAGAGCTCTTCAACAATAAATAATTTTTTTTTTCAGAATTTCCTTTCGTCCTTTCAAGACAGTCGACTCTGAAACACCAGTTTTGTAAATACTTTTTTTTTTCCTCGATTGCTCCGTTGGTGATAATCAAATGTGCCTTCTATAAAATATTTTTCTCTAAAAGTGATAAAGAAGGTTAATTCATGTGCTTTCTATACTATTCCATGTAAACAGTTTTATTAAACTTTTTTTTTTAAGCCAAAGTAAAACAGTATTTTCCTTTAGTACTTAAATAATCAAAAATTGTGATAACCAAAAATGGCATGCAGATTTTTTTCCCAGGCCCTACTTACAAGAAAAGTACTTAAGTTGAATCTCGATGTTGTTAAGTGCCTCACAATCTTTACCTTTTTGTTTGATTTCAAAGAAATTTGTCTTTTTGAATAATCAACTTTACATTGATGTATGCGATTATTTTTATAGGAATAATAAAAATTATGCATTGCATTTCGTTTATTGTTTCCTCATTTCCGTTAGTCAGACAAGGCCAAAACAGCCTGTGGACTTAAGTTGAGGTATTCATAATATTCACTAAAACTAATGAATTAAAGTACGCAATTGACTCTGTTGTTATTTACTGTTGTTGGTTTTAGCTCTTTCAATACAGAGTGTTTCAACTAGAGTGGACCAGCAGATTTACGGCAAAGCATTTTGTCCTACAAAAAAAGTTAACATTTTTCTCGATTTTTATTACGTATGTAATCCGTAACGATGTTTTTTCTACGTACATAACCAACAATGGAGAAAGAATGACCGCGGGTATCTCACGACGCGTTTCGGCTTAAAAAGCCTCGTCAGGTGAGCCCCTCTATCACAATAATTTCTATCTTTTCTCTGTGAACCTTTCTTTGAGGCTTTTTAAGCCGAAACGCGACGTGAGATACCCGTTATCATTTCTTCCTCCATAGTTGGTTATGTACATAAAAAAAGTTAATGTGAACCTTAGTTATTTTTGGACAGGGAATTAACTCCAGTTGGCAGATTTGGTATACAGGGTGTCCCAGAGCTACACCAACTTCGTTATTTTAAATGAGAAACCTATTTTTTTAATGCTTTTAATCGATTCCACGCTCAATTTTAGGCACTTTTACTTTCGACTTTTTTTTTCAATTGGAGCACCTTGTACACCAAAGCCAAAATCTACAGAATGGAGTCGATTCCTGGTCCAAAAATAAGGGGGTTTACAATTTATTTTTTTTGTAGGACTAAATGCTTTTCCGTGAAACTTCACCACCAGAAACTTCTGGTCCACCCTAGTTGGAGCACCCTGTATATAGGTATTCATATTATGAATGCCATAGGCCCCACAAAGGTTAAGTCATTGGGCTTGCTTTGTCAATGATTGGGGCAACTGACTGAAATGAAAATTTGGTCTCGAAAAAAA